>JAKSZT010005416.1:1400745-1681815 GCA_026826555.1 Tolypeutes matacus | reverse complement strand
TTTTTTTTTTTTTTTAGATTTTATTTATTTATTCATTTATCCCCCCCTTGCTGCTTGTGCTCGCTGGGTCAGCTAACCACGCCGTGCGGGCGGGTTTGCCTTCACCAGGAGGCCCCGGGAACCGAACCTGGGGCCTCCCATATGGTAAACGGGAGCCCTACTGATTGAGCCACAGCCGCCTCCCTTATGATACTCTTTATTTCTGTGGGGTCAGTAGTGATATCCCCTTGCTCATTCCTTATTTTATGTATTTGCATCTGTTCTCTCTTTTTCTTTGTTAGTCTGGCTAAGGGTTTGTCAATTTTATTGATATCCTCGAAGAACCAGCTTTTGGTTTTGTTTATTGTTTCCAGTGCTTTCTTATTCTCTATTTCATTTAGTTCTGCTCTAATCTTTGTTATTTCCTTCTTTCTACTTCCTTTAGGTTTAGTTTGTTGTTGTTTTTCCAGTTCCTCCAAGTGTGCAGACAGGTCTTCAATTTTAGCTCTTTCTTCTTTTTTAATATATGAATTTATGGCTATGAACTTCCCTCTCAGGACTGCTTTCGCTGCATCCCATAGGTTTTGATATGTTGTGTTGTTGTTTTCATTAGTTTCAAGGTAGTTACTGATTTCTTTTGAGATTTCCTCTTTGACCCACTGTTTGTCTAAGAGTGTATTGTTTAACTTCCATATCCTTGTGCCTAACCTGTTTCTCTGGCTCTTAGTGATTTCCAATTTCATTCCGTTGTGATCAGAGAAATTACTTTGTATAATCTCAATCTTTCTGAATTCATTGAGAGTTGTTCTGTGGCCTAGCATGTGGTTTATTTTGGAGAATGTTCCATGTGCACTCGAGAAGAATGTAAATCCCGCTGTATTTGGGTGTAGTGTTCTGTATATGTCTATTAAGTCCAGGTCTTCTAACGTATTGTTGAGTGCCTTTGTTTCTTTATTGATTCTCCATCTAGATGTTCTGTCTAATGATGATCGTGGTGTGTTGAAGTCCCCTGCTATAATTGTAGAGGCATTTATTTCTCCTCTTAGTTTTTCCAGAGTTTGCCGCATGTATTTTGAGGCATCCCGATTAGGTGCATAAATGTTGATGATTGTTCTCTCTTCTTGAGAGACTACTAATATGTAGTGTCCATCTTTGTCTCTTACAATAGTTTTGCATTTAAAGTCTATTTTGTCTGATATTAGAATAGCTACTCCTGCCCTTTTATAGCTATTGTTAGCTTGTAAAATGGTTTTCCAGCCATTCACTTTCAGCCTCCTTGAATCCCTGGGTTGAAGGTGGGTTTCTTGTAGACAGCATATAGATGGATCATATTTCCTTATCCATTCTGCCAATCTGTTTCTCTTGATTGGTGAATTTAATCCATTAGCATTCAGTGTTATTACTCGTAACAAATTTCTTACTTCAGCCATTTTTTCTTTGGGTTAATGTATGTCATATGTTGTTTTGTTTCTCTTTTTGTCTTTTCAGTTGTTTTTAAACTCTCCTCCAACTCTCTCTCCCTTGTTTTTTCCTTTCAACTTGTAGAGATTCCTTTAGTATTTCTTGAAGTGCTGGTTTCTTATTGACATACTCTCTTAATTTCTGTTTATCTGTGAATATTTTGAACCCTCCATCATTTTTGAATGCCAGTTTTGCTGGATAGAGAATTCGTGGCTGGAAGTTTTTTTCTTTCAGTATTTTGACTATGTCATACCACTGTCTTCTTGCCTCCATGGTCTCAGCTGAGAAATCAGCATTTAATCTTATTGTGCTTCCCTTGTATGTGATGGTTCTCTTTTCTCTTGCTGCCTTGAGTATTTTCTCTTTGTCTTGAGCATTGGACATTTTGACAAGTATATGTTTTGGAGTTGGCCTGTTGGGATTTATACTATTTGGGGTGCGCTGTGCTTCCTGGATCTACACATCCATCTCTCTCAATAGGGTTGGAAAGTTTTCAGCCATTATTTCCTTCAACACTCCTTCTGTTCCCTTTCCCTTCTCTTCTTCTTCTGGGATGCCCATAATGTGTATGTTTGTGCGTTTTGTGTTATCGGTTAATTCCCTGAGTCCATGCTGGATTTTTTCTATCTTTTTGTCTATCTGTTCTACTATCTCTTTGATTTCAGCTGTATTGTCTTCCATATCACTAATTCTTTCCTCTGCCTGTTCAAATCTGCTGTTATATGAATCCAGTGTCTTTTTGATTTCTTGGATTGTGCCATTGTTCACCATCATATCCATTATCCTTTTAGGCATGTTTGCAATTTCTTCAGTATGTTCCCCCAGTGTCTTCTTTATATCCTTAATCTCTTCCTTCACTTCTTTAAGTTAGTCCATGGTATTTGTTTGGATAGCTTTGATTAGTTGTTCGATGTTCTGCATCACTTCCTGGTTTTTAATTTGTTCGTTGGACTGATCCATGTTTTCCTGTTTCTCAGAGTCATTTGTATTTTTTTCTTGCCCTCTGGTCATCATATTATCTTGATGGATTTGTTCAGTTGATTAACTTTTCTCTATGCTCTAGAGTTTTATTTAGCTGGTGGTTCTGCATGTGAGTTAAGTTTTCTCTTTGGCACTTTTTCTTCTTATTTTATTTCCTTGCTTCTTTCTATGTTCCTGTCCTGTCCACGCCGTTGATCCGTGCAGATAGATGTCCCAAGCTTCTCATTCCACGCACGCACAGCACAGACCCCTGGGCAGGACCCCGTCCACAATCCACCTTGCTCTGGGAGCTTGCAGTGTGTGCCCTCCTACACTAACGCCATCTTCTGATGATTTTTTAATGAACTTTTTATTTTGGAATAATCTCAAACTTAAGGGCAGTTGCAAAAATAATACAAAACCCATATAGAAGAACTCAAAGAGCCCTCACCCAGATCCTCTTTTAACATTTTACCACATTTGCCAGGTCATTCTATCTTTCTACTTATCCATCAATCGATCTATCAATTGATCACTCTAGGGGGATGGATGTGGCTCAAATGGTTGGGTGTCCGTCTCCCATATGGAGGGACCGGGGTTCGATCCCCGGGACCCCCCGGTAAAAAAAAAAAAAAAAAAAAAAAAAATTGATCACTCTATCTATCTATCATCAATGATTTCTTTTTTTTGCTACAGCCATGTAACTAATCTTCATAGTTTACATGTACAACCTAAAAAGAGCTGTACCATATTACCTAACTTCTGCCACTTGGGTACGCTTACCTTTAAATAGTGAACCTGCAAGAAGATCTTCTCTGGATTGAGTCCATGTTTGATAACAGATGCTCCTGACTCACTCACATTGCCAGTTTTCTCTTTGTTAGGTCTAAAAGGATTGAATAAAATTTTCTTTAAGTATAGCACATTCCTAACTAATTAGACCATAACATCATCTTGCTTATTTCCAGAGTTGCTCAAGAGCATTTTACTATTCAGTGTCAGGTTTAATTTAAAACCGTATATATTATAAATTCATATACTGAACAAGGAGGGATCCAAATTTGGGTTGGCACCCTGATGTTGGCTATTGGCAATATTTCATATCATTCCATTCAAGATTAAAACTTGCCAGACCCTCGAGGAATCTAAGCTCCAGTATTAATTATTTAAGAGTCTATACCCTTTTTGGGGGAAATGAGGGACTGAGAAAAGCACTAGCAAATGTAGATTTAGTTGGAAGAGTAAATAATACATCTTTTTCAAAAAAAAAAAAAGTAAAATCCTTGATGTTAGCCACATCTCTTGATTTGTATTTAACTGTTAAGTTTTCTTTAAGAAGTATTTGTACTATAAAGCCATTTTAGAATCACAAAAAACAAGCAAAAGAAACAAAGAAAGAAACAAAACAAGCCATAGGAGCGCATGTTTTTAGAATAAGTATGAACAGTAGTAATCACATATAACAACTTCTTCATTGTGCAAATGAGGGAAACTGAGGCACCTAGCTGTAAAGCCTGCACCCAAGCTTTTGTTTTTGATTAGTGATGAGGCTAGGACTGAAACCACTGGCCCCTTATTATTGATCAAGTTCTTTCCACCATGCTCCCTAGTTTTAAATAATTTTTTTAAATTCTTAATAAAATATTTCAGTTGAAGTGAAGCTTCAAAAACTGGCTAAAATCAAAATATGTGACAGGGTATTTGTAGCTTGCAGCTGTTCTCCAACCAGTGACTTATTGGATGAACACTGAAGAGCATATGTTGAGGTGGGGGGTAGGTAAGATGAAGGGAGACAAGAGGGTGAGCCCAGCAGAAAGGTGGGTGATTATTTTAAAAAGGAAGTGTAGGGTAGCACAAGGCACACAGCCCTTGGAATCTGGCAGGACTTGTTTTGAATCTCAACCCCACTCTTATGAGTTGTTACTGACAAGCAGGTTACTTAAAATTTCTAACCCTTAATTTATTCCCTTGTAAAATGAGAACAATCCTACCTAGCTCCCTCTAGTAAGGGCTGGGAATATAGAAATTACTCAGTAAACTTACTAAAATACTCTTAAATTTTTATAGCAAAAAACATGGCTAACTTCAAGGTCTGGTCATCTGATATCAAAGGTGGTCCTTGCAATTAATTCCATATGACTAGAGAAACAAACTCAGAAAGATATTGGCCTGATGTAGATCAGACTTGTCAAATCAGCCCCTTTGCAGTGTGCTCTAGCTGTCAAGCAAAGAAACACTGACAGTCTTAGCAGAATATTCCGGTACGTTATCCCAGCAGACACACAACACAGAACCAGCAGATACCTAAAGGAAAGCAGGTGCCAACCAGCCACTAGAGCTAACTGCATAGTTTCAATTTTTCTACTGGATCCCCGACTTACCTACGTGATCACACTTGCAAGACTTAGTCCCTTTCATCCTCATTTAAGACTCCATTGAAAGGCATCAGCTTTATTTCCTGCCCACAAGTTGATCATGGGATTGGGTATTTTTATAATGAAAGTCACAGCAGATTTGAAAAAGAAAGCCCACCCCACACAGCTTTGGGGGAGGAAAGCTCCTCAGAGCCAACCTGAATTCAAACCCCTTTTTCCAGCCCCAAGAGAGACAGAGTTGCTGTGAATTGTTTGATGCCCTTGAGCTCTGAACTGAGATGCTAGAAGGGGAGGAATAAGGAAGAAGGATGTGAAATCTTCTCTGCTCCAAAGATTGGCTTCCAAGCTCAAGTACCCAGTGAAGGCTTTTTTTTTTGGTCTTTGCCTAAAAATCTTTCAGAAAACATCCCTCTCTTACTCTCTTCTATCCGTTCCAAATCAAGAAGTGCTCAAGAAAATTCTTTTAGGCTGACAGCATACAAGGCAAACCTACAAGCCCCCAAAAGCTGCTTTTAAAGTAGACTGGGTGCTGGAGAGAACAATGCCCAGGCAAGGTCCATGAGAAATCAAAGGGTGTGGTTTTTGTTACAAAAAGATATATTGCACAGACAGAGAGCACCAGACAAATGAACCCCTACTGCATGGAGTAACAGACGAATCTCACAGTTGAGTGAGAGAAGCCCGATACAAAAACACTACATACAAGCATACAGTTCCACTTAGATGAAGTCAGAGAACAGACAAAACTAACCTATGGTTCTAGAGATCGGAGTAATGGTTACCTCTGAGTGGGGGTATTGATAGGGCAAAAAGAGGAAGGTTTTTAGGATGCTGGGCATGTTCCATATATTAATTTGGGTAGGGCTTGCATGGGAATAAATAGTGAAAATCCATCACGTCATCTAATTAAGATGTGTACAACTTTAGTGTATATATGTTATATTTCAATTAGAAAGTCAAGAATAAATAGATGCACATAGAACAGCTCACAATTTGTGAGAATAAAAGGGAATTAGTCTAGAAAAAGGGCTCTCCATAGACCATGACGCTCATGTGCCTTGAGATGAGGACTAGGATCAACTAAGCCCCCTACACCTGAGGGCCAAAGACACGTTTATGAGAGGCAGGAAGGTCTGTGACTAATACAATTGGCTCATTCTACTCCCATTCTCATCCCCCTTCTTTCTTGCCTCCTGTACAACTAAATCTGAAAAGCTAAATACTCACTTTTCTAGTGAGCCTTGTAACTATGAAAGCCATGAGACATTATCCTGGCCAATGAAGCTAAAACAGAAGTCTGCTGTGGTTGGTGCTAGGTTCTGGGAAAGCTTTTGCTTTTCTTATAAAATGGGAAAATGTGACTAGTACTGCACCTCACACATGATGTCTGGAGGAGCAGCAACCATCCTGCAACCATGAGGGAGGAAAGCAATATGCTATGGAGAACAGAATGGAATGAAAGATGGCATCATTCAGTTGCTGGCCAGCCCAGGTCTGCCTGCTTTCAGACTTCTTATTCTGTGAGAAAAATAATCACCTATTTGTTTAAGTTGGCACTGTTTTAATATTCTATTAATTGTAGCCAAATTCATTTCTTTCTTTTTTTTTTTTTTTTTAAAGATTTTATTTATTTATTCATTCATTTATCCCCCCCTTGCTGCTTGTGCTCGCTGAGTCAGCTAACCATGCCGTGCGGGCGGGCTTGCCTTCACCAGGAGGCCCTGGGAACCGAACCCGGGGCCTCCTATATGGTAAACGGGAGCCCTACTGATTGAGCCACAGCCGCTTCCCCCAAATTCATTTCTAATAGAGAATTGGACTGATACTAGCAGCTAATATTTCCTGTTTATCCGTTTGCATGAGGTACTCTGCCAAGCTCTTTTTAGGTATCATGTCATTCTACACTCATGAAGATGCAGGTACTGTGATTAGACCTATTTAAAAGCTGAAGGAAGTGAGGCCTAGAGAAGGCCACAAGTTGACTAGTGTAGACTCAGGGCTGGAATCGGGCCCATGGTACACCAAAGTTCTTGCTGCACACTGGGACCTCCCCAGGACCCAGGCCCCCATCTTGCCTGTGCCAAATTCTAAGTGGAGGACATTCGACAAGTCCCTTATCCTCCCTGAAGCTTCGTTTTCTCACCTGTAAAGACTATGATGAGGCTCAGATAACACGAAAGCACTTTGTAAATGCCAAAGTGTTAGGCATCTCTAAGACATTGCACTCCAGTATTTACTTCCTTGGCTGGAATATGTGAAATGTGAGAGATTAAGTTACTAAAGTCGTTTGGGCTCAAATGCCCTTGGTTTCCGTTGTACCAAATGAAACAACTGAGATCAACATAACCTTCCCCTCCTCCTCTCCTTCCTTTTCCACTGCACTCACAGAAGCAATGCGGATATTTAAAGAGCTGTCAGGGGAGCCGATGTGGCTCAGTGGTTGAGCACTGGCTTCCCACATATGAGGTCCTGGGTTCAATCCCCAGCTCTAGTACCTCGGAAAAAAAAAAAGAGCTGTCAGAAGGCAGTGCTATTTGATACACAGTGATTTGATATGGAATCAAACTTCCTGACTTGATCTATCACCAAGGGTGTGACTTGGGGAAATGTCTCCAGAAGGTGCTTGGGCAGATCGGCTTGGGTCTGAACACCTACTGCTTTGCAACAGCCCCCAATGGGTTGTCTGCCAGTGTCCTGTACCTCAAACTCCTTGGCACTAAAAATGAGAGCCATGAGGAATCTTCATCTATAAACTCATTATTGCAGCGCTGGAGCCAGGGACTAAGCCTCTCAGAAAGAGATAAAGCAGCATTTCAACATCCATCTGTCTGTCAGTCCCACTGCCCCACAAGGTTTGAAGTCTATGGGAGAGGACCCGCCTTACCCACAATAGTGGAGGAAGTTCAACCCCATCTTTCTGTAGAAAACGGCCTTGCGTGGCCAAGCTGAGCCCCCATCTGTACCAGTGAGACCCACAGGGGAGGCAGCGTAACATTCTGGTTAAGAGCTTGGGTGTGAACTTTGACTCTGCCACTTAAGGGCCTTGTGATCTTGAGCTAATCACAAAAACCCATTAACACCCCCCCATACACACCCCTCCCTTCATCTGTGAAAAGGGAATGATGATTGTTACTATGGTACCTCGCCAGGCTGCTGTAACGTTTAAGATTGCTCAGCCAGAGTTCCTGCTGGCATTTAGTAAGCACAATATAAATGTTGCTATTATCATCATAATATATTTTGATTGGGGTTCAGGCAGTGTCAGCGAAACCTTCCTCCTGTAGGCAAAGCCATTAAAAAGACATCACGCTATGGTTATGTAAGATGTTATCACTGGGGGAAGCTGGGGGGAGGTGAGCAGGAACTTTCTCTACTCTTTTGGTAACTTCTTATGAATCTAGAATTATTTGAAAATAAAAAAGTTTAAAAAGAAAAGGCCTCACCCCATCCCAAAAGCAGCCTTCTACCTGCCCTTTATGAGAGCCCTGATTTTGAGTTCAAACCCTTCAAGAATTGGTCTTTAAGCATGCTTCTTGTCTCATCATCTTCAGCAAATGAAAAGAAAGCGAACACATTTCAAGTGTTGCTAAAGTTCTAATAAAGCAAATCTGGGAATAGTCACACACACACACACACACACACTCATACACACACACACAAACCACAGTCTACACAACTGTGACCCAGATTACTAATACACAGGGTTAAAAAAAAATGAGACCGAAAGGTTGAGAGTACAAGGAATTTCCTATCCTCTATTTGTTTTATTGCCACAAGTCTTCCATCTACAAAATGTGTATGGTGAACATTTGCCACCAACTTGCTTCCAAGTTTGTCCAGAGAACTGGACAAAATATTCTACGTGCATTTAATAAATGGATTTGTATTTTATCGAAGCAAGTCCGGGTGGTCTGTGTGCTTTTCAAAATAGTATCAACAGCTATCTGGCATGAAGGTCCCACCCCCCGCCCCGGGACCATTATCCTGTAGCAGAAAATGGCAATTGCTGAAATAATTTAAGACAAAAGGAGGCATCCCTCACACGAGCCACAAGGAAAATGAAGGAGATTCCTTTCCCCCGACAGTGGAGGAAGCCATTAATCAGGGCCTACAGAAGATCTCAGCTGCTGGAGAGAGTGATCATGAAAGATGCCATGGTGGGGTCGGATGTGGCTCAACTGGTTGGGCGTCCCTCTCCCATATGGAGGGACCCGGGTTTGATCCCCGGGACCTCCCGGTAAAAAAAAAAAAAAAAGATGCCATGGAAAACTCCAACTATTCCACAGTTTAAGAAACAGGGTAGGAAAATGAAAGAGGAAACTTAGAAAAACTTAGAAACCCAGAAGCAGTGGGCATCCACATAAAACCAAAAATGTTCTCTGGTTTTGAATGGCCACGAATCAGAAACTCCTCTCTGAGGAACAAAATCCTCAACTGAGAAGAAAGAAGGAACAGATTAATGCAATGCTCTGTGCAGTAAACTGCCACGCTCGACAGAGCAAGAGATCATTTGGACAAGTTTTATAAGAAAGTGAAAAGGGAAATGGAGAGTGGAGAAATCAATACATGACTGTGCAGGAGGTTTCCGGTAAGGATGGATTTTCAGAGGACGTGCACAAAAGATGAAAGGGGGTATGCCAGAGAAAGGAAAAACCAAAGCTTAAATACAAGAGTGCCAGGAAGTCATAAAATTGTTGTCAGGAAGGCAAAAGTTCAGAATGAGCTGAGGCTAATGAAAAATGCTTGGGACCACAAAAGGGGCTTTTGAAGTGATGTTCAGAGCATAAAACCCAAGTACTGAGATGCCAGAAAGAATAGAACGATGCTTGCTTCAACTTTCCTATCAAGGAAGAGATTTTTACGTAGGAATTGATGCTTGATGTTAGGGAACTGATGCCTGGTCCAGGTGAAGAGGGGTCCTTAATCCTTTAAAGACGTTCTGATGGCAGGACATGCCATGCCTCTGGAATCTTCCATCCCTCACAGACATCTAAGAGGTATAGAATCACAGAGCCAACAAGAAAGGGGCAGCTGGAGAAAGACAAATGCTCTTCTGATCTAAACGAAGCAGGGTTTGAGAAGGATGGGAGGTGAGGTCCCTGGCAAAATTTGGGCATAGGTTATTGAACATAGAGTTTGTAAACACTTAGAAGAAAAACTGATGACCTACAGGAGCTAGCATGAGCTCCCGAAGTCCACTTCCAGAAATTCACTGTGGACTTCAGGCAGCCTGACTTCTGCAAGGCAGCTGGCAGGATGGACACAGCAGTGGTGAATGTCTGGTGATGAGTATACAGGAGTTCTGTTTCATAACTTCGTGGAAGGTGAAAATATGGAAGCCCAAGAGTGCTGGTTATTTGCTATAACCAGGATGGAGATACCGAGGGCTGTACCTAAGGAATGACGACTTACTGACTTAACAAATCTGCATATGTTTTGATGCTGGGAGTCTAACTGGTTGATTGACAGTCGGTATCCACAGTCAAGAAAGACAACCACAGGCAGGAAGGAGGAGGCAAGTAAAACAATATATAGAAAGGACAAAGAGGCTTAAAAATTAACTGTATCACTGTTCTCCCATGAAAAAGATTGAATATATTATACTGTTTATAAACTTGACATGTGGTAAGAGGTGATGTGGCTTCCAAACCAATAAACGGGATGGTTGGCTGGACCCACGGGAGGACTGGGAATGAATGGCAGGTCCTGGATGGAGTGGTGGTGGGGGTGGTGGACACAGCAGGGAGGGCAGTGGTTCGCTTGGTTCTGGAATCAGCCTCGCCTCTGCTTTCAACAGAGCTCTCTGACTTACCAGCTGTGTGAACACGGCTAACAAGTTAACAATCCTATGCATCGGTGTCTTCATCTATCTGATGGAGAGGAAGAGGATACAAGTATCCAGCTCATAGGGCATTTTAAAGACATAATGCTTCTAGAGTACTCAGAAGATCGGACACACTAGATGAATGTTACTCAGGAGGGAAAAAAGAGCCTGGGATGGGAATTTGAAGACTGCAGGTGGGTGATGGTGGGCGGCTCACTTCACCTGCCGAAGACTTCTTCTGTAGAACAGTGATGTTGGATTTAAAAATGAAATAGGGTAACACATGTGAATGAATTCAACTTAGTCCATGTTTGGTCTTTCTTCTCTGGACTGTCCAGAGAAATAATAATAATAGCTCACAGCATTCTTTGCAGGTGGGCCCTCCGACAGAGCACTTTGTTCATCTCAGGAGTCCCAGGTAGAGAAGGCTTTAGCTGCACTTTTTAGTGTTATGTTTAAGGAAAAGAGAGGAGGGAAGAGATGTGCATAAACAATACACCTGAATTGGTATCCTCATAAACCACGTGAAAGGAGGCCTCTTGCCCTATTCAGGATTCAGGTGGTCATAATGAAACTCAGCCTGCCAGTCTGCCACACTCATTCAGAGAATAGGGATAGAGAGAACCTGAAAATGGAAGGAAGTAGAAAGGGTGAAAATGGAAAACTCTTTTTGTACTGCATTTTTTAAAAATCCACAAATTTTTCCCGGAAAGAGGCAAAAAAGACAAACATACTGGCTTTATTTTGCAAGAAGGAGGCTAAAAGTGTGTTTAAACCCTGCCAGCATGCAGCGGGCCGAGCGCTGAAAGGTGGGAAGCATCTCATCTTATGACTCAAAGAGAAGCAGAAGGTCTGTGGGAGCTGGAGGAGGACTTTTATATCCTCCATGGAGGACTCGGAGTACAGGGGGGAGGGGCGGGGCATGGAGGGGTTCCTGAGTTTGAAACCCAGCACCCTCCAGGATGTAAAATGGGATGCCGAGCTGGAGGATCAGCCCGCTTCTCAATCTGTGTACTGTTTAGGTCTCCACACTTGGGTGCTATGCACCAACTCACCACAGCACTGTTTGTGGGAGCAAAACACTAGGAGTTACCAAATTGCCCAATGGTTAATGAATGTTCCATGGCTCATTATGGAATGTTCATTTTCTGGAATGCTCCACAGCAGTTAACAAACACAGAAGAATACCTATATGTGCAAACAATGGACCAAGGGCCAGCATTATGTTAGGAAGACAAAAAAGAAAGGTGTGGCACAGGGTAGAAAAGATGAACAACACTCGCTTGTGCATATGTGCTTGTACACAAGGGATGTTTTCTTGGGAATGGATACTCACTATGTGGGGCTGTTAGACCACAGACCCTAAGGAGATTTCGGCCTGGTCCCAATGCTGGAAATGTCTCCTCAGTTCTCATCAAACTCCCTGAGGGTTCCTCATGCCCTCCACCATAATTTCCTCTTCCAGCTTTCCTTCAGACAATTGCTAGTCAACCCTGCTAGGTGACAGTGATGTTATGGGATGTTACACAATGTACAAAGGTTTCCCTCGATCCCTTTCTTTCTTTAAATTGAGACACAATTCACAAAGCATAACATTCACCATTTCAAAGTGTACAATTCAGTGGTTTTAGCATATTCCCATTTAGCATAATGGCTGTGCAACCATCACCCATTACCTAATTCCAGAACACTTTCATCACCTCCCGCAAAGAAACCCCATACCCATATTCACTACCTGTAGCCGTTTGGCAATTTGATGTAATTACGAATTCCAAAAACAAAATTGGATCATGCTTGTAAACTGATCTGTTAATCTGGACATGATTAAGTTATGATTAGGGAGTTGACTGGGCCATATCAGTAGGGTGTGGAGCCCCATCACTTGGTGGGTGGGGGAATCAAATATAAAAGGCAAGGCAAAGGACAGAGGGAGCAGTTTTTGAGAAGCAGTTTTGATGATGGAGTTTTGATGTTGGAGAGAAGGCCCCAGGAGAAGAGAAGCAAGCCATTCGCCTGATGGTCTACAGCTGACCTTGTGGAGGAAACAAAGGCGCTAAGCCTTTGAGAGAAATGGGAGCCCTGGAGAGAGTAACCCAAGAAGCCTGAACCCTGGCAAACATCGGCAGCTGTCTTGCTCTAACACGTGGCAATGGACTTTGGTGAGAGAAGAAACTTACGCTTTATGGCCTGGTAACTGTGGACTTCTGCCCCAAATAAATACCCTTTATAAAACCAACCAATCTCTGGTATATTGCATTAGTGCCCCTTTGGCTAACTAATACACTACCCTATAAGCTACCCCTGACAACTGCTAAACTACCTTTTGTCTTTATACCATACATTTGCCTTTTCTGGAGGTTTCATTTCAACAGAATCATACAATATTTATCCTTTGATGTCTGGCTTATTTCATTTAGCAAAATACTTTCAAAGCTAACCCCTGCTGTAGCATGTCTCAGAACATCAATTCTCTTTACTTCTGAATAACATTCAATTTTAAGTATATAATACATTTTGTTCATTCATCAGTTGATGGACAAATGGTTTACTTTCATGTTTTGACAATCGTGAAAAATGCCACTATGAACATCAATGTGCAAATATCTGTTCAAGTTTCTGCTTTCAATTCTTCTGAGTACATACCTAGAAGTGGGATTGCCAGGTCACATGGTATTTCTATACTTAACATTCTGAAGAACCACCAACCTATTTTCCACAGTGGCTGCACCATTTTACATTCCCATCAACAATGAACCAGTGTTCCTATTTTTCTGTATCCTTTCCAACACTTCTTATTTCCCTTTTTGTTTTCTTAAATACTAGCCATTCTAGTGGGTGTGGAATGGTATCTCATTGTGCTTTTGATGTGCATTTCCCTAATGGCTAATAATGTTGAGCATCTTTTCATGTGCTTATTAACATTTGAATATCTTCTTTCGGGAAATGTCTATTCAAGTCTTTTGATCTTTTTTTCTAATTAGAGAAGTTGTGGGTTTACAGAACAATCATTCATAAAATACAGGATTCCAATATACCACCTTATTATTAACACTTTGCATATTATTAACACCTTGTACATTTGCTACAACTTATGAAAGCACAATTTTATAATTATACTATTAACTATAGTCCATGGTTTAACATATGGTTCACTATTTGTGTACTGCAGTTCCATGGATTTTTTAAAAAATTTTATTCTATTACCATATATACAGCCTAATATTTCCCCTTTTAACCACATTCAGATATATATTTTATTGCTGTTAATTACATTCACAATATTGTGCTACCATCAGCACCAGCCATTACCAAAACATTTCCATCATTCCAAATAGGAACTCTGGACATGTTAAGCCTTAGCTCCCTTTTTTTTCTTTACCATTTTTTAAATTGAGTTGTTTGTCTTTTTGTTGTTGAGGTATAGGATTTCTTTATATATTCTGGATATTAAACCCTTATCAGATATGTGGTTCTCAAATACTTTCTCCTATTTTGTAGGTTGTCTTTTTATTTTCATGATGACGTCCTGTGATGCACATAAGTTTTTAAGTTTGATGAAGTACCGTTGATCCATATTTTTCTTTAGTTTCTTATGCCTTTGGTGTCACTAGGCTTTCTTCTAGGAATTTTATAGTTCTGTTTTTTATAATTAGGTCTTTGGTCCATTTTGAGTTAATTTTTATATATGATATGAGGTACAATTCCATCTTCATTCTTTTATATATGGTTATCCAGTTTTCCTAGCACCATTTGTTGAAGAGACTGTTCTTTGCCCATTGAATTACCTTGGCACCCTTGTCAAAAATCAGCTGGCTGTCAATGTGAGATTTTACTTCTGAACTCTCAATTATATTCAATTGGTCTATATGTCTGTCCTTGTGCCAGTACCATGCTGTTTTGATTACTGTAGCTTTGTAATAAGTTTTAAAATCAGGAAGCATGAGTCCTTCAACTTTGTTCTTCATTTTCAAAATGATTTTGGATATCTGGGGCCCCTTTTAACCTTCTATATAAATTTAATTATTGGTTTTTCCATTTCTGCAAAGAAGGCTGTTGGGATTTTGATTGGGATTGTGCTGAATCAGTAAACTGCCTTGGGTAGAACTGACATGTTAACAATATTTAGTCTTTCTATAGTGCACATGGAATGTCCTTCCAATTTTATAGGTCTTCTTTCATTTCTTGCAGCAATGTTTTGTAGTTTTCTGTGTACAGACTCTTTATATCTTTAGTTAGATTTATTCCTAGATATTTGATTCCTTTATTTGTTCTTGTAAATGTCATTTTTAAAAAAGATTTATTTTATTTATTTTTCTTTATTTAGCACCCCCCCCCCCAGATGATTCGCTTGTCTGTCTGCTCAGTTTGCTCTCCTTCTCCAGGAGGCACTGGGAACTGAACCCGGGACCTTCCACTTGAGAGGCCAGTGCCCAGTGGACTGGGCCACACCTGCTCCCTGTGGGCTGAAGTGTCTGCTGGCTTGTGGCCTCTGCTTGTTGTGGCAAGGGTGGAGTCTAGCTCACTGGGGTGGGAGCAGAGTCTACCTTGTTGCAGCGGGAGGTGGCTTCTAGCTTGCTGTGGTAGGAAGCAGTATCTGCTCATCTTCTTTTAGAAGGCACCGGGACCTGAACCTGGGACCTCCCATGTGGTAGGTGGACACCCAAGTGGTTGAGCCATTATCAGCTTCCCTAAATACCATTTTTTTCTTGATTTCCACTTCAGATTGTTCATTGCTAGTGTATAAAAACACCACTGATTTTTGTGTGTTGATCTTGTACTCCACCACTTTCCTGAATTTGTTTATTAGGTATAGTAGCTTTGTGTTGGAGTTTTCATGATTTTCTATGTATAGCAACATGGCATCTGCAAATAGGGAAAGTTTACTTTTTCCTTTCCAAATTGGGTGCCTCTTTTCTTTTTCTTGACAAATTGATATGGCTAACACTTCCAGTTCAATGTTGAATATAGTGGTGACAGTGGATGTCCTTATCTTGTTCCTGATCATAGAGGTAAAACTTTCAGTCCTTTTTCATTAAGTATCATGTTAGCTGTTGGTTTTTCATGAATGTTCTTTATCATGTTGAGGAAGTTTCTTTCTATTTCTAGTTTTCTAAAGGTGTCAAGAAGGGTTGCTGGATTTTGTCAAATACCTTTTCTATGTCAATTAAGATGATCATGCCTTTTTTTAATTCTTTCCTTCTATTAATTTGGTGTGTCACATTAACTGATTTTCTTATTGTTGAACTACTCTTACAAACATGGGTAAACCCCACCTGATCATGATGTATACTTCTTTTAATGTGCTGTTGGATTCAGTTTGCTAGATTTTGCTGAGGATTTGTGCATCTATATTCCTAACAGATATTGGTCTATACTTTTCCTTCTTGTGGTATCTTTATCTGGCTTTTTTTATCATGAACTGTTCCCTCTTCTTCACATTTTCTGGAAGAGTTTGAGCAGGATTCATGCTAATTCTTAGAATGTTTGGTAAAATTCACTATTGAAACCATTGGTCCTGGGCTTTTCTTTTTGGAAGGTTTTTGACCATGATTCATTATCTTTACTTGTTATTCGTTTGTTAAGACCTTCTTTTTCTTCCTGAGTCAATGTGGGTAGTTTGGGTGTATCTAGGAATTTGTCCATTTCATATAAATTGGCATACTGTTATTCATTGTATCCTCTCATGATATTTTTTTATTTCTGTGGGGTTGGGAGTAATGTCCTCCCTTCCATTTTTGATATTTGTTATTTGCTTACTCTCCTTTTCTTCCTTCTCAGTCTAGCTAAGGTTTATTGATTTTATAGATATTTACAAAGAACAAACTTTTGATTGTGCTGATTCATTTCACTGCTTTTTCATCCTCTATATCATTTATCTCCACTCTAATTTTTGTTATTTCCTTTTTTCTGCTTGCTTTAGGTTTAGATCCTCAAGTTGTGAGGTTATGCCTCTGATTTGAGCTTTTTCTTTTCTTTTAACTGTAAGCCTTAAGAGCTATGTATTTCTCTCTCAACACTGCCTTTGCTGCATCCCATAAGTTTTGGCATGTTGTGTTTTCATTTTCATTAACCACAAGATATTTTCTAATTTACCTTGTTACTTTTTTTGACCCAGTGGTCAAAAAAAAAGTGTGTTGTTTAATTTCCACATATTTGTGACTTTTTGTGACTTTTCCAGTTCTCCCTTTTTTAATGATTTCTAGCTTAATTCCATTGTGGTCAGGGAAGATACACTGTATGATTTCAATATTTTGACCTCATTGAGAATTGTTTTGTTGCATAACATATAGTCATTCCTGGAAAATGATGCATGTGTTCTTTGGAAGAACGTGCATTTTGCTGCTATTAGATGAAGTGTTCTACACATGTCTGTTTATTCTAGTTAGTTTATAGCACTGTTCAAATCTTCTATTTCCTTATTTATCTTCTGTCCAGAGGTTCTATCCCTTATTGAAAATGGTGCATTGAAGTCTCCTAATAGCAATGTAGAACTGTCTATTTCTCCATTCACATCTGTCAATATTTGTTTGATTTATTTTGGGATCCTGCCATTTGGCGCATATATATTTATTCTTGTTCTGTTTTCTTGTTAATTGACCCCTTTATCAGTATACAGTGATGTCTTTGTCCCTCATAACAGTTTGACTTAAAGTCTATTTATCTGATATTAGTATAGCTACCCCCACTCTCTTTTGGTTACTCTTTGCCTGGTATATGTTTTTCAATCCTTTCACTTTCAACCTACAAGTGTCTTTGAATTTATGATGACTCTCTTTAACAGCATATAGTTGAATTATGCTTTTTTATCCATTTGCCAATCCCTGCCTTTTGACTGGAGAGTTTAATTCATTTACATTTACTACTAATAATGTAGCAGTTTCTTCTGCCATTTTGCTAGGGTCTTTGTAAGTCTTACACCTTTTTTGTTCCTCAATTCTCCCTTTAATGCCTACTTTCCATATTTATTTGATTTTTAATAGTGTAGCATTTTCAGTCCCTTCTCATTTCTTTCTGTATATATTTTTCAGATATTTTCTTTGTTGTTACCACAGAGCTTCAATTAACATCCTAAATCTATAAAAATCACATTTGTTTTGATAACAGCTTAACATCAATAGCACACACAAACACTGTACCTATATTTCTCCTTCCCCCCACCTTCTGTTGTTGTACTTGTTGCAAACTGCATCTTTATACATCATATATCCAATACTATAGATTTATTGTTACTCTTATGCATTTGCATTTTAGAATGCGTAAGAAATGAAAAGTAGAGTTACATATTTAAAAAATAGAATACAGTATTATTTGTTGTTACCCATATGGCTACCTTTACAGGAAGTCTTTTTGTTATTGTTTTATTTATTTATTTATTTTTATTTTAAAGAAGCTTTAGATTACCATAAATAGAGGAAGTCTTTATTTCTAAATGCTGTTGCAATCCACTGCGTAGTGTCCTTTCCTTTCAGTCTGAAGAATTCCCTTCAGCATTGCTTGTAGGGCAGGTCTAGTGGTGATGAACTTCCTCAGCTTTAGTTTGCCTAAGAATGTCTTAATCTCTCCTTCATTTATGAAACACAGTCTTACCAGACACAAAATTATTGGTTGATGATTGTTTTCTTTCAGCACTTTAAATATTTTGTTCCACTGCCTTCTTGCCTTGATGGTTTCTGATGAGAAATTGGCTTTTAATCTAATTGGGACTTCCTTGTTCATCATGTGCTGCTTTTCTCCTGCAGTTTCAGAACTCCTTTCTTGTCCTTGGCATTCAAGAGTTTGACTATTATGTGTCTGAAAGTGGTTCTCATTGAGTTTATCCTGTTTAGGGTTCATTGGGCATCCTGAATGTGTATATTCATGTCTTTCATTAAATTTGAGAAGTTTTCTGCCATTATTTCTTTGAATATTCCTTCTGCCCCTTTCTGTCTTTTTTGTACTTCTGGGACTTCCACAGTGCATATATTGGTATGCTTGATGGTATCCCACAGGTCTTTCAGGCTCTGTTTACTTTATTCCATTCTTTTTTCCTTTCTGTTCCTAGGCCTGAATCATATCAATTGTCTTGTCTTTGAGTTCACTGATTCTTCTGCCAGCTCCAATTTATTGTTGAAACCCTCTAGGGAATTTTTCATTTCAGTTATTGTGGTCTTCATTTCCAGTATTTCTGTTTGATTTCTTTTTCAAATCTCTCTTTATTGAGATTCTAATGTAATTCATTAATCATTTTCCTGATGTTCTTTAGTCTTTTTTCTGTGTTTTCCTGTATCTCCTTGAGCATATGAATATCTTATTTTAAAATTTTTTTGTGGTGTGTCCAAAGTCTGGTTTTCTTCATTCATGGTTTCTGAATTTATTTCTTGTTCCTTTGGATGGGCCATCATTTTCTATTTCTTTGTCCTATAATTTTTTGTTCCACACTATACATTTTAATATTTTAATGTGTTAACTCTAGGATTTAGTCCCTGGGCTATCTGTTCCTTAAGTTTGTATCCAGCTAGTGATATGACAGGGATTTCCTTGATTGCCAGGAATTAACACAAACAAACAAACCAATACCAAAAGCAACTGCCACAGTCTTCACAAATTGGCTCAGTTTAGGCTAGCTCTACTTCAGAGTTTAGTCTTCCCATGAAGAAAATCAGCCCGAAGAAAAAAGGGAAGTTCAGGGTCCTCTCCTTTTTTTTTTTTTTAAAGATTTTATTTAATTATTCATTTATCCCCCCCTTGCTGCTTGTGCTTGCTGGGTCAGCTAACCACGCCGTGCGGGCAGGCTTGCCTTCACCAGGAGGCCCCGGGAACCGAACCCAGGGCCTCCCATATGGTAAACGGGAGCCCTACTGATTGAGCCACAGCTGCTTCCCGATCCTCTCCTTTTTTGAGCCTGCATCTTGTCCTTAACTTGTGTTCCCTCCTGGCATTAGGAATTCCCCATTTACAGTAATCTGAATGCCCTCTCTAATCCCTGTGAAACAGTTTCCCCACCTCATGGAAGCTCTAGTGTGTGTCTTAAAGGCATTAATCCTTTGCCCTAGGCTGCTTTGACTTAATTGTTATTTAACTGTTTGCAAGCTGCTTCTGCCTGCAGGGCAAGTTCTGTCATGGTGAGCCAGGGACAAGTTTCCTGGTTCAGTCTTTCAGGCTGCCATCCAATAGATTGGCATTGACAACAGGCACCCCAGCATGTGCATAGGAGTTACTCTGCTTCCTCTAAAACTGGGCCAGGACCCACAGTGTGAGTGCAGGCCATTTCCACATTGTGCTGGGGAAGGGGTGAGGGAGGGCCCAGCAAGGGTGTCACAAGCTTTTCCTATTGTTTTTATTTTTTTATTTTTTATTTTTATTTTTTTTAAAGATTTTATTTATTTATTCATTTATCCCCCGCTTGCTGCTTGTGCTCGCTGGGTCAGCTAACCACGCCGTGCGGGCGGGCCTGCCTTCACCAGGAGGCCCCGGGAACCGAACCCAGGGCCTCCCATATGGTAAACGGGAGCCCTACTGATTGAGCCACAGCCGCTTCCCATTTCCTATTGTTTTTAAAGCTGTGTTTTCTTGACTCGCCCAGTTACTGCGATCCTTTATCTGCTTTCCGGAGTTTTGAGGAAGATGACTGTGTCAGTTTTTGCTAGTTGCTCAAAGATTCTGTGGGGGAATGGCACCTTGGAGCATCTTATGCTGCCATCTTGGTTGACAAGAAGTCACTCATTGTGGCTTTGCTTTTGCAGTCCTTGTGAATGATGATGTTGAGTAATTTTTTATTCACTTATTGATCATACATATTCTTCTGTGGAGAAATTTCTATTCAAAACCTTTGCCCAAAAAAAAAAAAAAAAACCTTTGCCCATTTTTAAATCGGTTCATTTATCTATCTATTGTTGTGTTGTAAGAATTCTTTATATATTCTAGATGCAAGTCCTTTATCAGATATATGATTTGCAAATATGTTCTCCCATTTTATGAGTTGTCTTTTCACTTTCCTGACTGTGTTCTATGCAACACAAAAGTTTTAAAATTTGTTGAAGTCACAGTATCTATTTTTCCTTTGGCTGCTTGTGCTTTTAGTGTCATAGCTAAGAAACCGTTGCCTAATTCAAAATCATGAAGATTTACCCCTATGATTTTCTCTAAGAGTTTTATAGCTGTAGTTCTTACATTTAGGTCTCTGATCCACTTTGAGTTAATTTTGTATATGGTTTGAGGAAGAGGTCCAACTTCATTCTTTTGCATATGGCTATCCAGTAGTGTCAGCATCATTTGTTGAATGATTTAATTATCTTGGCCCCCTTGTTGAAAATTAACTAGCTATAGATGTGTTGGTTTATTTCTCAACTCTCAATTTTATCCATTGGTCTATATATCTATCTTTATGCTAATACCACACTGTCTTAATTATTGTAGCTTTGTAGTAAGTTTTGAAATTGAGATGTATGAGCCCCTAAAGTTTATTCTTCTTTTAAAGACTTTTAAAGATCTACTAGGTCCCTTGCATTTCCATATGAATTTTAGGATCAGCTTGTCAATTTCTGCAGAAAAGGCAGCTTGGATTTTGATAGGGATTGTATTGAACCCATAGATCAGTTTAAGAAATACTGCTATCTGTATTAGTCAGGGTTCTGACATAACCATTAGGAATAGGATATATATATGTCTGTCTGTATATATCTATTAATATTATGAGACTTATAAGAATTGGCACACACAATCATGAGGGTTGGCAAGTCTGAATTCTGTGGGCAGCCCACAAGTTAAGAACTTCAATGAAGGTTTCTGTGAATTCCCCAGGAGAAGCTGGCTGGCTGAAGTAGAGATGGAAATTCTTCTTTCTGACTGCTGAAATCATCGGTTCTCCCTTTGAGGCCTTCAACAGATTGGGTAAGACTTCTCTCACGGCTGAAGGCAATCTTCTTTGTTGATTGTAGATTTAATCAGCAATAGAAATAATCGACTGACTAATGATTTAAATCTATGAAATATCCTCACTGCAACAATCAGGCCAATGCTTACATGACCAAACAACTGGACGCCATCATCTAGCCAAATTGATATATGAGATTAAACATCACACCATTTTAACAATCTTCCAATCCATGAACACGACATGAATTTCCATCTATTTAGGTCTTCTTTAATTTATTTCAATGATGTTTTATAGTTTTTGATGTATATGGCTTATATTCTTTGGTTAAATGTATTCCGAGGTATTTTATTCTTTTTGATACTATTATAAAAATAGAATTATTTTCTTAATTTCATTTTGGATTGCTCATTGCTAGTGTATAAAAATACAACTGATATTTGTATATTAATCTTGTATCCTGCTACCTTACTGAACTTGTTTATTAGTTCTTATAGAATTTTTTGTGGATTACTTAGGATTTTCTATATATAAAATCATGTTATATGCCAGTAGGGATCGTTTCACTTCTTTCTTTTCAATCTGGATGCCTTTTATTTCTTTTTGTTGCCGAACTGCCCTGGCTACAGCCTTCAGTAAAATGTTGAATAGAAGTGTAATCCCTCTCTTTTATTTTTTCTCTCCCTACCATGGGCTTTAAAGGGCCAAGTGCCTCTGTAAAATCTAGTAAGATATTCGTCTTTCATATATTTGCAGCAGGTCCAATTGAATTCTTGCACAGTTTTTGTCAGCCATTATAGGTCAAAACTATTGGCCAAAACACAAACTAAACAGTAGGAGCTAATTAAGGAATTAACATAGGGATTAAGCAAACATTTGTAGAACAATGCCAATTTAGGATTATATGAGAGAGTGCTCACTGGATAAGAGTTTTTACTGAATGGAAACTAATGCTCACTGGCCAACAACGTAATTCTTATTGGCTGGGAGCATAAGATATCCTCAGAGGATGGGCAAAATAAGAGTGAACTATTACTGGTTGGTCTTTGCACATGAATTATTTCTTAGGAAAATGTTTCATAGGCAGATAGTGTTACAATGAATCAATGCTACACAGGTGAGCAATACAGAAGTAGGCACATGTACTTATAGATTTTATTTTCTAGAGTAATCACAAGAAAATGCCCACAATGGTTATCTTAGAGTGAGGCACTACAGTGGTGGTGATGACATTTTATACCTCTCTAAACTGTCTGAGTTTTCCTATTGTGCAATTTTATCTTTGAGAAAAAAATAAATGAACCACAGTTATCTCAGTAATCATTATGAACTGCTTTTTATTACTTTATATTTTTCTGGATTTAAAAAAAAAAACACTACTGAATGTTAGCACAAAAATGAAACATCATGTACTGTAAGTTATGTAATTTGGGGTCTGTGGAGGAGAATTCTGTCCGTCCTTTAGAAATACCTGAGGGATGAGTAACCAGGGAACCGTCTAGAAAACCGATGAGAGAGGATTATTTGAATTCAATTATTAGGACATGACTGCCAGCTTTGCTCTGTAAAAGAGTTGGGAGCGGATGGTGTCCCTCCAACAGGAAACAGGATCTGAGTGGGCAGTGCAGGGGGTGGTGCTGGGCTTTGAAACAGGAAAGGATAGAGTTGGTTTCTGGCTGGTTGACAGTTCCAAAGTGGTCCAGAAAATGCTGGCTCAGGTATGGTACGCTCTGGTCATGAAGGGGTAGAAACCACCTACACAGCTAGCTGGCTAACGGATATGCTTCAAACAAAGAAACCTGGGTGGAAGGGGATTTGAAATGACTGAGGCAGAAAGGGCCAGAGGCAGGAATTCCAAGATCTGTACGCAGACATCGTAGGAAGGGCATGGGCCAGTGTCAAACATTTGGAAGCTTGGGTGGGAACTTTTGAAGGCCATAGAGATCAAAATGTTTTTATTCTCAGGACTGTGGGACCGTGGTCAGATTGTGCTCAGAGACAGTAGAGGTGTACAAAGTAGAGCCAGAGGGTACACCTGGGTGGCCCTTAGGTAGAAATTGGAACAGGAATTCATTTCGGGAGGATGTGAAGTTTCCATGTGCTTTAGAAGTGGTCCAAGTTAATCCTTACCTCAAGCTAGTAGTCTGAGCATCTTTGTTTGACTTTCAGATTTTTTTTCCCTTTTAATCCCAATCTTTTCATTTGTAACCAGGCCTCTTGACTTTTTTTTTCCTTTAACTTCCTTTTCTTCGTTCAATTTGCTTTTTAAGCATTCCAGGCAGTTGTGGGCTTGTCAGGAGGAAAGGGAGGTATTCCCAGTCTCTAGTGGTAAAGACCATGGGAATACCAGGCCCGTTGTTGTCCCCAGGGAAGGGTGGCAGCAGTGAAAGAAGAGATTGACCCAGCTCTAAAGCCTTAGAGAGAAGGAGGGACACAGGGTGGGCCAGAGAACCAGAATTAGGAAGCCAGAGGGAGAGTGGGGCTGGCACTTGTTTCACAAACGTTTACTGAACATCTGCCAGCTGCTTGTGCATATAGATGGTAATATCTGTTAATTATTATTTACTACAGTTTGAACCGTAGTCAACCATTTTAGATTGACCCAAATGGCAATTTTCTATGATTCAGCCTATAGTATGTGTTCTAAATGATTTTTTTGCATTCATCCCATTTTTTCCTCACACCAACCTATAAGGAAGAAACTATTGTGTTTTTGTCACCATTTTATAGCTGAGGAGACTGAGGCTCAGTGAGATCGAGTAACTGTCTCAAGGTCACACAGCAAGAAGTAAAGTCAGGTCTCAAACCCAGGCATTCTGTCTTCAAGGCTGACTCTTATAAACATTACACTAGGGTATAGTAGGTTGAGCCCCAAAGAAGACCAACTCTGGAGCAGAATTCAGGACTATCCCCAACCTTGCTTCTCTAAAATAATGCAGGATCCACCAAGCCTGGGCCAAGAAGGAACTGGGACTATTGTGTTTCATTCTCTTCTAAATCATAACAAACAAGCTTCACTAAGCCCACATATTTAACCAGTTCCTTTAATGGGCCAATTCTTATCCACAGTCAGGGATAACTTTATAAATTGTGTTATGAAAAGCCTCCTTTCAAGCCGTGTTGACATTTCAGTGAGGCTTGAATAGCCCCAAATGAGCAATCCACTCAGCCAGAGCCTTAGGCCAAACAAGGAGTGGATCCTCAACTCTTCTAAACTCAGGCTAGGTAATGAGGTGGAGCCAGTGGCCACTTGACACTTTTGGGGCAGGGAGGGGACGAGTAGTTGAAATACAGGGGCTTCTTTGGGATTTGGAGGTTGTCCTGAGTACCGTTGTGCAACGGATGTAGGTCATTTTAAATCAGCACACACCACTCAGAACTGTGTGGGAGAGAGTGTGGTCTACGATGTGAACTGTGGTCTAGGGTTGGTGGCAAGGCCCCAGGATGTGTAAGTCCATTGAGGGTGGTGGGCCACACTTGTGGGAGATGTTTGTGTGGGATGTGGCGGGAGGTGTGGGGGGTGGGCAACATGGGAATCCCAGGGGGTTCTGTGTAGTATTTTCGGTAATCTAAGCACCTCTTAAAATATATTTATATATATATAAATTAAAAAATAGTGGAAACAGAGAGATGGAGAGGTGAGGAATTTTCTTGTTTATTGTTTGTCATTTTTTGTTTACTATTATTGTTGAAATAATGAAAATACTCTAATAATGATTGAAATGATGAATGCACAACTATGAGATTATACCAAATACTATTATTGTACACATTGAATGAATTGTATGCTTTGTTAATATGTACCAAAAAATAAAAATAAATAAAAAAATAAATAAACTCAGGCTAGGGATCCTGAAATAGCCACCTCTTTCTGTCTGGCCTCTAGTCTTTGTCTCTTTTATGTATTTTAAACCCAGAACCTCGTTTGTGGGAAGCCGCCACTCAACCACTAAGTCACATTGGCTCCCCTCAGTTGTTTTTTTTGTTTATTTGCTTGTTGTTTGTTTTTAGGAGGCACCAGGGAAGGAACCCAGGACCTCTCATGTGGGAAGCAGGTGCTCAACCTCTTGAGCCACATCCGCTCCCAATCTCTGTCTCTTTAATTACCTGTAAGCCCAAAGGCTGGGTAATCTTCCCAGAGTTCCATTTTTATTATATCATCCTTGGAAGTTAAAATAGATTCAGGCAAACTCTTGAATTTGGCATCTAAGGGACTCCATCACTTAGCCTCGCCTTACTCGGCCCTCCTTTCAATCTCCCAGGTTCCTCGCACAGATATCCTTTCCAGTAAACCCATTCTCACCTGTCGGCTCATTTCCACAGTCAATTTATATTTATGCCTGCAGGTTTTCTCATTGAGTTCCCCTCCCTCCATCTTCACCAATGTCAATGCCATCCTATCTTACCTTCCCAGGCAAGCTTCACTTCCTCCCAGTGATTCTCTCTGACAAAGCCTACCAACATTAGAGTCTTAGTTCTTGGATGTCGGAGGGTGCAGCCTAAGATTTGTCTATCTACTGCCTCATCACCCACATTTCAACTCTCCAAATAATATATAAGAATCCTTGAGGACAGAGACCATGTAATCTACAATATTAATTTCTTCCACAATAATTAAGTGTCCACTCAGTGTCAAGTGTACTAGGGGCTGGTGAATGCAATATAGCCCTGTGATGGCTAGGCTAATGTGTCAACTTGGCCAGGTGATTGTGCCCAGTTGTTTGGTCAAGCAAGCAGCCCTGGGCGACTTGGCATGAAATCATACTCTGGCTTGGCCTCCTTCCATTCGCACTTCCACTTCTCCTACAGCTCTCTCCACCTGGGAACACTTCCTAATAAATCCCTGTCACAGAAGTCCCACATCAGGGTCTATTTCTGGGGAATCTCACCTAAGATGAGACCACTCTGGGAGGATGCGCTGTCCCTGGAGACACGGACTGAAGAGGCAGGTAGACATAGGGAAGACTGATAAGAGATGGGTGAGGGACAGCAGAGAGGTACAAGGAGAAGATGGGGTTGCCATGAAAGCCAGGTGATAGAAGTTTCCAGGAAGGAAGAGTTCTCATTGCTGCCGAACGAAGCAGAGGAGTCCAATAAGATAAGAACTGAATGAAATACGCTCATGAAAATTGGTGATCATAAGGGTACAATGACCTTAGGGGAAAAACAAAACAAAAACAACAGTTTCCCTAGAGTGGTGAGGGCAGGAAGCAGATTCCAGAGGGCCAAAGAGTTCATGAGAGGTGTGGGAATGGAGACAAGGGTTTGAAGACAAGGGAAAGGAGATTAGAAGATATGTGGGGATGCCAAGTTAGAAGGCGGGAATATTAAAGATGCGAGAAATGTGAGCTTATTTACAGTGGGAGAAGAGCTGAAAAGAGAGAGGGGCTAGCAAGAGATGATGGAGCAAGGTGCTGGCAGAGGTGGGCCACGGGGGTCTGGCAAATGAAACAAAGCTTTCTCCCTTGAATCACCAGACTGTTCCTTCAATTAGTTGAAGCCTGTAGGCTTTACATTTAAAAACAAAGATAGTACAAACCAATAAAAATGAGGCAGATTAAATTCAGGCACAAATGCTGTATTTGAGGTGATTGGCTTCTGTCGTGATAATTAAAAAGGACTGCCTCATGTTCTCATTAAGCAACAAGACTACGCCCAGGGAATCCCATAAAAGAGAGGGTCCCATGGAGCTCCTCTGACTGGACGGTCATTTTAGTCTGGGCCACTGCTGTTAGTCGAGTGGGACCCCTGAGGCCGCTGCTGGCTCCCCCTGACAAGAATGGACACACCCCAGTCCATGAACCCTTCGCCCTTCTTGACATATGGGTCATACCTTCCCCTCTCCCTGACTGGCAGAGGGTTTTCAAGTTCATTTTTCTTGCACTCAGATCCAATAAGTTCTGTGATTGGCATCCAGGCATATTGAGACATATAGGTTGGTTTTGGTAATGGTTTGGCGCTGATGGTAGCACAACATTGTAACTATTATTGATACCACTGAACTGCACACTTAAAAATGGTTAAAATGGGATATAGCATATTATATGTATAGACCACCATGAAAGAAAATTTTTGAAAAATTTAAAAAAGCACTTAGGGGAGCAGATGTAGCTCAAGTGGTTGAGCACCTGCTGCTCCCCATGTATGAGGTCCCAGGTTCAATTCCCAGTATCTCCTTTATTTTAGATTTTATTTATTTATTTATTTATTCATCCCCCCCTTGCTGCTTGTGCTCGCTGGGTCAGCTAACCACGCCGTTCAGGCGGGCTTGCCTTCACCAGGAGGTCCCGGGAACCGAACCCGGGGCCTCCCATATGGTAAACGGGAGCCCTACTGATTGAGCCACAGCCGCTTCCCCCATTATCTCCTTTAAAAAAACAAAAAACAACGGAACTTGGGCCTCTGCCGAGGTCAGGGTAGAGGTGGTTGCAGGTGTCTTTATGGAACCAAAGGGAGAACATGGCAGATGGTCACAGCTCTCCCAGTGGGGCAGGAGGCAAGAGAAGGGAGAAAGGGGAAGGTTTGGAATAAACATGAACACTGAAGGCCATGGGAGAAGGGCATCAACCAAGGACGGGCGAAGGGATTTTTTTTTTTTTTTTTTTTTAAAGATTTTATTTATTTATTCATTTATCCCCCCCTTGCTGCTTGTGCTCGCTGGGTCAGCTAACCACTCCGGGCGGGCGGGCTTGCCTTCACCAGGAGACCCTGGGAACCGAACCCGGGTCCTCCCATAAGGTAAATGGGAGCCCTACTGATTGAGCCACAGCCGCTTCCCAAGGCGAAGGGATTTATTAGCAGCTCGGGGGAACCAGTTGCAAGTAAAGTAAGAACTGAAGGAACTTCCACGAGGAGCAGCAGAGGAAGCGGGAACCTTTGGGCTGGAGGTGAGTGTGTGGCAGCATCCAGAGGCTGTCAGGGAGGGCAGCTTCTTCACGAAGCAGGCATGGAGCGCCGCGAAGGGATATGGGCCCACGCGTGGGTGTGAAAAGACTAAGATAGTATTCAAGGATTAGAAATAAAAGTTCTGAGAGAAACACATCGAGAGGAGAAAACGTCATGAGTAATAAAGTCTTAATCTTTTAAATGGGACCTACAGAGCTTGCGCATCATGCAAACTCAAGAGCATTCGGGCATGCACTTTTTATCTCGGCTGTAAAGTTAAATACTTGGTTTTTCTTTCTTTGTGACCAGTGGGTGAGGCATTCATGAGGAAGGCAGAGAAAGACGTCCATATCCATCTAGAATTGCATTAACTGTGGAGGCGGCAATTAAGGGAATGAGCCACGTCAGACTTCATGCTTCTCAGCACCTTTCGAGCATGATATATTTTAATGTTTTTCTCAGCATGAGCTTAACGATGTATCCAGAAAAAGGGGGAGGAGATAATAAATCACACACAATAAAAACCAAGAGTGATTTCTTCCGACTCCAGCACAAGAGCTCTTCCATCCCGTGGGGTCTGCCAGAATCTGCTAACTGAAAGCACTTAGAGAGAAGATGCCGGAATCAAGCTGGAGGCCCTAGAGACAAAAGGTACAAGGAGGCTTTCTGAAGCCCCCTCACATCTTTTTTTGGCAAGAGCCTTGACCATGGCACTGGTGGAGAGGAGAGCTTTTAGACAAAGGTGGACAAGAGACAAGTGCTGGGTGGAAGCAGCCAAGCAGGTGGTCTTTGCCTAAGTCGACAATTCTGCTCAGGGCTGGTGGAGAGGCGAGGGAGTGTCTGGAGAGAGCTGCTGAGTCTTGCTGATGGGAAAGGCATCTTTAATAATTAAGTGAGAAAAAGCTTGGCGTCGGTAATGTGACCCCTAACATTTTGAAACCATGAGCAAATGGACATGCCTCAGGAGCCGGCAGCCACTTTACAGACTCCTCAACTGATGAAGGCTGAGAGGGACAAAAACTACAAGGAACCACTGTGACCAAAGAAAAATTACAAGAGAGTCTGTCAAAGATGGAGTTGATGAGATCCATGATTTAATGCCGGAATGTACGGAAGGTGCAAGTGGTCAATGGCTCTTAGACATTACTGAAAGTAGTGAGTCAAAGCTAAACACAATTTTATTTTTCCTCTTCTCATTTTGTTAATAATTTGTTAAACTGTTGAGTTTTCTTTATTCCCAATATTTTAAAAAATAATCAGACATAGGCTTTCATGCATTAAGTGGCAAAGACGCTTGGTCCAAGGATATTTTTTTTTTAACCGAACCTTCATGATCTTCTAGAGTTCAAGATACCTGGAGTATTTTTTTAATGCAATTGAATGCTGTATCAAGGTCCTTGAAAGCAAGGATATGGTATAGGGAAAAGAGGATCAAATCCCTGCTCAGCTGTTTATCAGCTGTACCATGCTAGGCATGTTATTTAGTCTTTGTGAGCCTTGAGTCATCTCAATGAAGGTGTTGAATAGCCAGCAAGAGAGGTGGAGAAGGACCGACTGTTGAAGCAGAAGGAAATCCAGGGGAGTGTGATGCACAGAAACAAAGAGAAGAGAATGTTTTGGGAAGGAGAGAGTAGTAGCCTTGTCAAAAGCTGTTGTAAAGATGGGTAAGATGAGAAAGGTTTCCATGGCATCTGGAAACACCAAGGCTCAAACCAAGACACGCTGAAGACTGACAATGCCCTTGACCCATCATTTCAATACCACGGAGTAAGTGGAGAGGGGGATGGGGAGTTGTATCTCTGATCACTGTGTTATTTTAAGGGATTTCTTCCTCAAGGTCTTATTTGCAGATAAAAACAGGAACAAACAAAAACCAAAACCCTGAGAACAAATTTTTACCGTTCTTGCTCTTCCTTGTACTTTGAATAATTTCCAAGTTTTCTGTGCTCATTGAAGGGGAGGAAATCTAGGTGGTGGGAGTAAACTAAAGCTAGGCTCTATAATTCAGGGCAGGGTCAGAAACATTTCCCCTTCAATATAAGTGCATCTGATAACAGTATTTTCCATATCGAGGTGCAAGAAGTCTTTAGAAAGCAGTCATTTTATGGTTAGCAAACATAATTTCTGAATATAGAGATAAAGAGAAACAAATGCCAAAATAAGGCTTCTAGCACAAGGGTCTAAAAATACTATATTCTTTCTCCCTGCTCCACCCACAAGGGAAAAGATCTTGGCCCTCAGAAGCTGGGGTGACCACAGCTCCATGGAAGCTGGCAGTAAGTCCCCACATGTGTACTGATGGCCTGATACGCAATCTGACTCACTTACAAGTTGCAAACACAGTTCATCAACTCCTATTAGTCATGATGATCCCCTGCCCCCACCCCAAAGGACCAAGGCCATACAGAACCGGAGGCATCAAAGGGACTTAGAGGCTTGGAGAATGGAGATGGCCTCTCAGCTGGGGAAACCAAGTCCTTGAGAGGTAAAGGGATTCGCAGAGTCATGCAGCTCTACCTGAGCGTGCTCCTGCATTACCCATCTTGAAACAAGCCTCTTCTGACTGTCACATGCCTCAGTTTCCTCCCCATTCCTGCTGCCCTCCCTCGCAAAACTCCACTTACAGAGTCTACATCCACCCTTCCTGCTTCCTGACCCCATCCGCTCTTCTATCTGCTTCCATCTGGCGTCCTTCGCCATTCATAAATACATTTATGAAGGTCAAGGTTGCCAACCCAAGGATCGCGTGTCTCTTCATTCTCCACCACCTCTCAGCAGCAGCCGAGTCAGCTGCCCCCACCTTCCTGACTCACTTTTCCTCATCTGCCTCTTGACTTCTTCTCCCGCTTTCCTCTCTCCCTGGTGATTTCACTGTGCCCATCATTTTAAAAAAATGTTTATAGGCTGAACGCTCCTACCTCTTCATTGGGCTCTCGCCTGGGAGGTCCCAACCATCGAGTCTTCAAAAGTGAATACCTGTTTGGCATCTCAGACTCCATGCCTGCAAAACCGAAATCTTTTGTCCCCATCCCATGCCTGCTCCTCACACGGTCTTACTACCTCTATCAGTGGCCTCACCATCTAGACTGGTCTCTCAAGTTAAAAACCGACGAGCCATTCCTAAGACTCTGGTTTCCCTCTTCTTTGCATTCAATCCATCAGAGACCTGCTAGTTCTATGGCCAAAACGTGTCTCAAAGGAGTCTGTTTCTTGCTTCTGTCACCACCAACACCAGAAATCTTGCATGAATGACGGCAAAATTCCAACTCTTCCCCTTGCTTGCCCTTCTGCTGCCTGCAGTCCATTCCACACAGCACCAGAGTAACATTGTGAAAACATGAGGCAGGCCGAACGTTATGTCTTGGCTTCCACTGCGCTTAGAGTAAAGCCAAATGAGCTGGTTCCTGTCAGCCTCTCACCCCTCTCTTCCCTCAGCCCCACTTTCCAGCCACAATTGCCTTCCTTTCTGCCCCTGCAGCAGGTCACACCCTCTCCTGCCACAGGCCTTTGTGCTCCTCCCTCTGCCAGGCGATGCCCAGGCCCAGCTCATCCTCAGCCTCTCTCATCACCTGCTCTGAGACGCATTCCCCAACCACCTTGCCTTGACAGACCCCCTCCAGTGAGCCCATCAGCCACCTGCAGCTCCTTTCAGGGCACTGGCACCATCTGCAATTAGCTGTGTGGGCAGCAGTGTCCCCCCACGAAGTGGAAGCTTCTTGAGAGCAGGCGTCTGCTCCACACCGACCGTCTGGGGTAGCCAGTCTGCGTGGTCAGGGGTGGAGCTCGGGACATGTGTGCTGAGGAAATGGATGCATGGACAGCGGAGCTGGGTTTGGGAAGCAGGGCTCAGGGCTTCTGGCCTGGCTCTGCTTCCCACAGAGCCGCTTCTCCCAAACAATGGATGAGTCAGCTTGGAAGGTGGTGGCTAGCGTGCAAGCTCGGGGCAGTCCGTGGGAAGCATACAGCTCTCCACACCCAGCGTTCTGATGTTCCCCAGTGATGCACAAACGCACGAGGTCGCTGGGTGCTGGGTGGATTTCCCTTAGAACGTCTGCCTCCAGGGGGTATTTGGGTAGGTAGTCATGAGGATCCCGGGGGTTTGTTTAAAAACAAACAACAGCAGCACAATTGGTCAAGGCAGGCTTCCACCTGGGGAGGTAAACTGGCCTTGGCGGCTGCCATCTAAAACAGAGCGAGGAGAAGGGAGAAGCCCCTGGAGAGTCTGCTCTTCCCATCCCTTGAATCCAGTCCAGACAGGGGTGGGATGCAAAGCTTCTGTTGTCATAGCAACCGCAGTGCTCCTGGGGCCTAGGCACAGGGGTTCAGATAAATAACTATTTACAGTCATGGCGAAAACACAGAAAATGAGAAAAGCAGAGTGGGGACAAAAATGGCAAGAAGAAATCCAAAAACAACAACAACAATGCTGTAAGGCAATCTAAAAACAGAACACAGGAGCTGGGAGAAGAAGCCTCCTATAGAACCCGTGTGAGCAGGAGTTGCTTCCTGCAGGGATACATCCAAGACAAAAGGCCTCATTGACACAAACATCTGTTCCTACTAAACACTTAGGCACCAGTATTTTTCCTAAAGATTTCTTTCCCTTTCACTTTAAAGGGTTCCTGTCTGCCAGGCGGTCAAATCTCAACCTTTTATGTGTCCACAGCTAAGACGTAAAGTGACTACTAGAACTTCAAACAAAGAACTGTGTCCAGAAAATGGCTTGTGGGTTTTTTTGGTTTTGTTTTGTTTTCCCTGAATAGAGACACCACGAAAATGTCAGCAGGCAAATCTAAACCTACACCCTGAAAGACTTAGAAACATAACAATTCCCATCACCGGGAGGATGCGTAACCTAGCCCGATTTAATTTTAAAAAGGAAGCCCAGCAGATTTAATCGGATGACCTGGATGAGTCTTGGAGGAAAGCAGAGGAGGGAGGGAGCAGGGAAGAGAGAGTAACCGTGGTAGGGTAACCGTGGGGTTTTACCTTAACACTTGCATCTCCTCAGCAGAGTTCTGCACCTCATCCTGCAGGCGCCGCCAGCGCAGGCAGGCCCTCAGTTCTTGCTGCTCCTGGGCCTCACGAGGGGATAGCTGCTTGGGCAGACGCACAGATACACATAACAGAAGAGACAGTCATTGCTGGATTTCTCGCGTGCGGCGAGGGCTGCCGTTTGTTTCAACCTGGGCTGACATCGACAGCCTCCCCACCAGGAGAAATGTCAAAGGGCCAAAGAGGCCTCTGAGTCCCTCAAAGAAGAACCAGCCGCAAACCCTCTGATGCTGGCTTGGAGGGGCCTGCTGGTCCTAGCACCCACCCACCCCGGCCCCTGAACAACAACCTGGCCTGGGGAGAGTGGACGACCCCAGGGGCCCATTCCTACTTTGATTCCATCCAGCCCTTTCCTGCTTGGCCTTTCTGCACAGGGTGGGGCAGCTCCTTTCCATTTCCATCCTCTTTTGCCCCCACCCTGGATTTTGCTGCTGACTGTTTACAATGCAGCCTGCTAATGAAACCCAGATGAATCTGTTTGCATAGAACCAGAAGTTTACCACTGGAACTCACCGGGAAGAAGGTTACAGCTATCCCACCCTCCCTGTGTGTCAGAACAGGCTGCTGTCACCCTGATATACTCACTAGACAATCTCTCTGTGGTGAAAGCGGTGTGTTTGAGCAACAGAATATTCACTGGAGGGGGGAAATGTCTAGTATCTATAGGTCCTTTTATTCTCAGGGGCTCTGAAAATTCAAGGTCCCTAATGATTCATTCAACAGACAATTACAGAGTCTATGAGGCCCTGGAGGATATTCTGGAAAACAGGACAGAGCCCCTACCCCGAGGCCTCTGTGGGGCAAGGGATAAGAATGCAGGTGACAAGGGTGGAGGAAGAACAGATGCCTGTCTGCCAGGCATGGTCTCGGAGGCTTCCCTGAGGAGCCTGATGCGATCTTCAGGACACGCAGGGATCAGGCAGGGATCAGGCAGGGGAGCGGGGATTTCAGGAAGAGGGCAAGCATGTGCGAGGCAGCTGGGGCCTGGAAAGGGCACGGCATTTTCAGGGAATGGCAAGGGAGGAGGGAAGGATGGGAACAGGGCACTGGCCTGGGAGGGAGGTGGAGATGCTGGGCAGCCGGCAGAAGCCAGATGATAGGGACTTTGTGCGTCCTGTGAAGGAGCGGATCAAGGTTGGTGACAAGTTACACCATTCGATCCTGCAACTAACTCAATTCCCTCGTCCCTGTGGAAGGCCGGTCTTCATCTCTTTGTGACAGGGGTTAAGGAAGAAATCAGTGCCTTGCCAGCCAGGGCCAGTCAATCCAAACGGATACTGCTGCCCTTCTGAGTACTGCCGCCAACATAGCCACGTGCCCTCTTCACTGGTGGAGCCTGCTCTGACCAAGGGAGGCAAACGGGGTGGCCAGCCCCTCCCTGTCCCCAGAGTGCTCCTTTCCTGCTTGGAAAGTCTGGTGGGGGCCCTCTCCAGGGACCAGCACCACCTCAGGATCACCCTTAAAGGAAAGGCTCAGAACAATGGATGGGCTTTCAGAAAGGTCTCCAAATTCTGTGCTGGAAGCTAGAAATGTCCACTTTGCCTCAGGGGCACATTCATATTTTCACATGCTCTATGTGCACCCTGAAGGATGATGAGATGGGTCATCCTCTATATCCAGATTCAGGGAGAAGGAGGGATAGGGAAACTATGAAGAAAGAACTCCTATTTCCCCTTCAAGGCCCATGTCAGAAGTTACTTCCTCCGGGAAGGCTTCCTGGAGCCCCTCAGACCTGGCCTTTTCCACCTGGGACTCCCACAATATTTGGTGTTTACCTCTCTTTTCTAATTCATTTTCTTCCTCCTTCCACTATGTGCTACCCTTGTCTTCATAACTAGACTATGACCTCTTTTGGATTAGGGCTGAGTATAGGAGAATAGTGTTGAATTCTGAGTGTGGCAATCAGTCTGGGCTATCCAGGGAATGTGACCTGACACCAGTCAGTGAAAAAAGACATAGATTTCAACAGGTAGGAGGAACTTGAACAAAATCATACAGATATGCACAAAAATGGCAACTTGGTAAAGTGCTGGATAGTCCAGTGTGTAAGGGGTAGGGGTGATAGGGAAAAGAAGTGATCCAGGTATCAGGAAGCAGTTTAGTTGCCATACCCTCATTAGAATGGGTGACCATTTCTTTAAAGTAAGTGTTGTGAGCTGGGGGTGAGCTGGGTATGTTAGGTTTACATAATATTTTTTTGAAATTAGTAAATTTCACATACAAATCCAGATTTAACATGTCTCTTAAAAACCTAGGAGTCCAAGCTATACTGAAACCCTCCCTCCAACATGACAACAGTTGGTTAGCGCTGAGTAACAGCTGCCAGATTGCCACAGTCCTTACCATTCCCTAATCTATAACACCATTTTATTCTTCATTCATTACTTGCCTGTGGACATCTGAAAGTATGATTCCTGATTTAAATTTTAATCTCATTATGTAAAACACACACACACACAAGAACCCTAAGTCAATGTCACCACAACTGTAGCCATGAAGGAGCCCTTGTGCACAACATAGCTGGACTGTCTCTTCAAGTTTCTGCTCAAATGTGCCCTTATCAGAAAAGCCTTCTCTTACTAACTTATAAAATAGCACTTCTCCTGTCCCTCTCTATCCAGCTTCATTTTTCTTCGCAGTTCTCACATTATGGATTTATGTGCTTATTTGTCTACTCTTTCTCCTATCTCTAGATTGCCCCCGTGGAGAGCAGGGACTTTCCCCCTCTCTTTTATACAGCTCTCTCTCCAGCAAAGAGAAGAGTGCCTGGGTCGCAGTAGGTACTCCAGACCTATCTGTGGAATGAAGGAATGGTTCTGAAGAGAATTTGGCTCCTGGCAGTGAAATGCTTAGAGTCACTTAAACCCACCTTCTGCGCTTCAGCCCAGAAAACATCTTCCAAGTGAGTGGCGAACCCTTCGCTCAGCCACTCCTCTGTCCAGTCGCGGGCCCCGATGGCCAGGCCAAACCAGGCGTGAGCAATTTCATGGCACAGACGGGTCCCACAGAGATGGCTCCCTCCTGCCAAGGTGCTCTGGGAGAGGAAGACGATGTGTGGGCTGTGGAGAGTGGGGGACAAAACACAGGGAGACTTGTTAAAGCCTGTCCTCAGGGGCTACTCCAGCTGGGGTGGAGAGGGCATAGCCTGTTATTATCTCGTGCATGTTAGATCATGACCCATAGGCTCGCGACTCAGATGCTTTTAGAAATAAATAAGAGTGGCCATTTGTGTGTCTGGCAGCGGTTCAGGTGGCTGTCGCTACCAAGCAGTTGTCTCTGTCATCAGACAGCTATTATCTGTAATAAGTAACCTGCACCAAAAGTTTTACGCTGACAAAAAATTACAAGGCCCATGGAAGCATTTGCTCTGAAAATCTGGATTGTGAAAGAGCAGGTGTGAGAATGTGAAGGCCCTACTGTCGGAAGAGTGATCAAAGAAGACCCTTCAGCCCAAAATCCCAGCAGCTTAAAGACAAATGGAGAAGTCATGCAGAAGGACAGGAAAAGCCGAGAAGAATGAAACCCAAAATTTTCCATTTCACACTGGGCTTGCTTGCCGAGTTGACAAACTAACAGGGGCTGTGGAATGGGTGAGGTTTCAAAAGACTCAGATAAAGGCCAAGTCTCAGTAAGGGAGAGATTCTCAGTGGTGTCACCTTTAAGCTGGAGGCCTTAGACAGTCATAAGACATAGAAAATTTATCCTGAGAGAGAGAAGGCAGGGAGTTGACCCACCCAGGTATGCAAACGGCCTCAGGGTTGGCACTAGCTGGGGAGATTTATCTAATCTCATTTTCAATACCTTGTTTTAAAACCCACCATACGTTTAGAATTGCAGAGATGAAATGGGAGGAAGGGAGGCTGAAGAAAGAAGAGGCAAATGGAATGCCTCCCATGCTTCCACCTTTGGCATTTGTTTATCCAGGACTGTTTACAGTCTTCCTAAGGAAGACTTTACTCTTAAAAACAAATCTCCCCTCCATCACTTGAACAAGTTGTGAACCTTTCAAATCAACAGCCATTTGTTTGCTATTATGTTGGCTCTGCACAAGCCAATACTGCTTGCAGATTTTCCTTAGGTCTCCAAGGCCATCGTTAGAGAAAACTCCACCTCTATTTCCCTTGCATAATATCACCCATTCAGCTCGGAGGGCTCAACTGAACTCGAGGGAGTCTTACGTACCAAAGCAGGCAGCTTTCACGTGACATATTAACAGGACTGGTACGGAACTGAAAAAGCATCCTCCAGGCTCTTGAAAGTCTGTCAGAAATCTCAGACAGTCAGAGTAGAGTTGGGGCAGTTGGGACAAAGGGATGTTGCAGTGCAGCAGCCACTAATGGCCAGGAACTAAAAAGGAAGGAAGGAAGGGAGGGAAGAAAGGGAGGGAAGGGAGGGGAGGGAGGGAGGAAGGAAGGAAGGAAGGAAACAGAGACACAGGAGCTAAACTTCCTCTTACTGAGAAGGCTGTCTCTGTTGAAAAGCCAGACTGTGCAACCTGGCATTTTCAAGTCAATGACCCCTCGCTCTGGCATGTGCACTGCTACAAAGAAAAGCCACAGAAATGTACCGAGTAAATAACATTCCAGACATACTGCTGGCAGTGGTTGACCCTTTTGGCTAAAACAAAACAGAAGTAACTTCAGGCCTCGTAAACAGGCTTGAAGACAAGCTTGCATTGGAAGGGTCAGCCAGCCAGCCAGCCAGCCAGCAGACAGTGTCCACGGACGGAGTTACATCTCCTGTCTAGCTAACCCAGCCACTCAATCCCAGGAAGGATCTATAAATGTGTGGCAGTGAAATCGCAGCTAGACTGTTCAGGAAGAAAACCCCTCTGTTGCACAGGGAGACGTGATGGATGTTTTGTCCAAGTGTGGAAGGCTATCCAAGGCCCATTTATGCAAGGACCAGAAGAAATGTGCCAAGCAGCTGTGGGGGGGTGGCGGGGGGGGGGAGGATTTCATTTTCCTGCCCTTTAGTTTTTTTCTCCTAGAAAGGCCTTTGTTGTCTCTACCAGCCTTTCTATCCCACTTTAAGTTCCTTGGAGACACCATCCCAGCCTTGGCACGTCTTGGTCAGGTTAGGGATGGACCCTGGCATTGCTGGACTCTAATCTAAGTTCCCACTTCCCATCCTCAATCCTTCCTCCCTGGCCAGGGAATAAATGTACTTCCTACTGCCTTTTAAGGAAAACCAAAGCTTAAACATCCTCCCAGGTAGGAAGAAAGAGTGTCTAACTTGATATAAATTGCCCTATTATCAGTGGGAAACACCAGACCCTAAATCCTCCGGCAGCCCGTTTTGCCCTTTAAATTGGATTTTTACCTACCAGTTACTCTGGGTTATATTTTCCTATGAAGGAAATGACTTTTTTTTTTTTTTTTTTTAATATTTATTCCCCCCGCCCCCCTTGTTTGCTGTCACTGTCTGCTCTCTGTGTCTATTTGCTGTGTACTCTCTGTGTCTGCTTGTCTTCTCTTTAGGAGGCAGTGGAAACCAAACCCGGGACCTCCCATGTGGAAGAAAGGTGCTCAATCGCATGAGCCACCTCAGCTACCTGCTTTGTTGTGTCTCTCACTGGCTTTCCTCTTTGTGTCTCTTTAGTCATGTCATCTATTTTAACAGTTCACCGCACCTGCCCACTGCATCAGCTTGCCTTCTCCAGGAACCGAACCCGGGACCTCCCATGTGGTAGGCGGAAGCGCAATCGCTTGAGCCACATCCACTTCCCACGACTTCTTTCTTAAAACAAAATTAAAAACACGGAATAAGGGTTTGGACCGTCACCTTTCTCAAGGGTTGTTAACACAAATCTGACCTAAGAGGACCAAAATCATTTTCTTTCAGGGGAAAATTCCCTTCCCTCCCTTGGACCCTAAATGTCAGGCTTTCTCGTGTTGTTTTAAATTCTCTTATCTTGTTTCTAAACTGCTTTTCTTTAACAGTGAGCGAAGAAAAGTACAATAAGGTTCTTCAGCTCAGTTGCAGGAATAAAATGAAATATTCTTTTGCCAATAGCATAATCCACCTCAGGCCCACCTTCAAAACAATGGAATTTTAGAATGTCCTACTCTTCCCTTAACCTTAATTTATGTCTCACCTCCTCAGAACTTTTATTCACGGTGCTAATCTGCCTGCCAGTGATCCATCTTCACGCTGACAAGGTCCATTTTAACACGTTCTTTCTTTTTTTTTTCCTGAAAGGGCCTGCGTCAACTGCCTCTAAAAATGCCACATTGTCGATTCATCATCATTAGAGAGGATGGAAGATAATCACTTCAATGACATCTTCATCCTTAAAAAAAAATAACTTTTTTTTTTTTTTAACCAGAGTTTATTCTTCCCAAATAAGGCAGGAAAGTAATATTTTCAACTCTCAAAAATCACAAGTGCTCTTGCTCTTGGCGATCATAAACTCCCTCTCCCAACAAGTGATGGAAGGAAGGCGGAGGAAGGGGTCAGAGCATGGGGAGGGCAGGATGCGTGATCTCGTTTTTTCCCTGGAGACCACCGGCGAGGCTGCCTCCCTGGCAGAGGCCGAGCGGTCCTGCGTGCCTGCCACTTGGCCCCTCGCGATTGAAAAGGATCATTTCGGGTCTGAAAACGGTTCTTCAGACTGTTCCTTAAAGCTACATACCCACCCTGATTAGAGTTAATTCGAAACAGGCTTCTCGCAGAGGAGGAAGGAGTGCCTTCATTACTCTCAGGAGCCACTCCAATCCTTCGGGAGGAATTCAATTTGGAGCGGAAATGGAGAATTTCATCAGATCTTAAGTGAGGGCTGGTGTTTGATTTATTTCTGCTTTTTCCAGGGAGACCTGACCGGCTTGGCGCATCCTGCTACATGGGGCGCGGCAGAGCACTTACCGGCTCCAGCGAGACACCGCTGCCGCAGCGGTCCAGCAGGTTGCTCGGGTGGAATCAAGAGGACAGGAAATTGCTTTTGGTTGAGGCCAAGAAGAGGCCCCAGGCCACCCCTCCCACCCTCCTGGAACACATCCCAATTCCCCTTCTGGGGAGATCATTTACTTTTTAATACGGAGCCTTGGAAGGCTCTTCTGGGAAACAGGTTGATCTTCATCAAGCTTGAACTCCTTGTGGGTTCAGAGTCTTTCCCAATTTCACCGGCGTGTGGACCCCAATATCCCATTAGAGAGAAAAAGGAAGAAAAAGGGAAACCACGCTGCCTAGTTCGAAAGGTCTCCTAATCAAGTGAACGCAACTTTTACTTGTATGATTTAATTACCTGCTAATTTAATTTGGAAAACTGAAAAGTAGACACCTAGGAGCCTCGGGCAGTCTGACGGCGAGGACAAATTCTCATTAGGTTTATGACATGCTGCTTCTTTCCTTCATAAGGTGTGAGGTGATATACGCCAGCCCTTCAACCGGTGTGTTTACAAGTCAAATCAGTGAAGCCCCACAGTCCCTCTTTCCTGGAGAAAGTCTAATGGAAGTGACACATCCCTTGTCTCCAGGGCAGAGGGTGGCCCAGATGGCTCTGAGACAGGTCAGTAAGTAGGGAGCAGTCATCTCCCACCCCCTGCTTTGGCACCCTGCTGCAGCATCATAATATAGCCTTCAAACCTCAGGTGTAAGGTGCGAGGGAATATTCTTTTGGGGATGTGGGACTTCTTAATTAATTAATTTATTTACTTAGCCCATACGGAGGATTGAACCCACAACCCTGTACGTGGGAAGCAGGTGCTCAACCACTTGAGCTACATCCACTCCCCAGGATATGGGACTTGCGATAGCCTACAAATGGTTCCAAAAACTGGAGGAAAACTTGCTGCCACTGATGAGTGTTTCAGGGGATCTAGGTTTGAGAGAAAAGGCAAACAGTCAGTGTACATTTCCCTCTAAATATTCTGAACAGCAAACTGACAGCAAACCACTTAATCGTTGGCCGAAATGAACTTGGACTTAAACTGCCAAGGTCACTATGGCAGAGAGTGACCGAGGGCTGCCCCGGGCCACGTTCTTGACACTGCCACCAAAAATATACTCCCCTTCTAAAGACTCACGTCACTTGAGTGCTTCCTTTGTGACAGGCACTGTGCATGATATACATCACAACTTTGTGAGATAGATTTTATTGTTATCCCCACCTTAAAGATGATGAAAGTGAGGACCAGAGAGGCTGAGGGACCAGCCAGAGGTCACACAGCTGGCAAGTAACGGAGCCAGTATTCAAACTCATGGGGTCTTGACTCCAAAGCCTTACTCTGACCCACACTGCCCAGGGTTCCTGGGTTTAGACCCATGACTTCTGGGCTTCCGTCTCTCTGTGCTGGCTCAAGCTAGAGAGTGCAATGATCCTGAGTCCACTGAAGGGAGGCCGCTAGCTACATCCTCAGACCTCGGCTCCCTAAATCTGCATGGCAGCCCGAACTCACCCAGGGATATAGCCCTTCTCACCAGCAAAGCTTAAGCCTCTTCCTGATGGCATGGGGGGAAGGAGGTGCAGAGTGTTAGGGAGGGGAGGGCAGAAAGGGAGAAGGGGCAGAGCCACTACCCTGCTTCTGCCCCCTGTGCCCCCCAAAAGCCAAAGTTCCCCAACTCGAGGACCCTGTCCCGTGCTGGCAGTCTCCTGTGGGTCTCTACCAGGAGGTGCTCAGATGAGCAGGTGCAAGGGTGCTTAGGTGGATTCTAGGATATGATTCCAGGAGCCTGGGGAGGGCAGTGTGCCAGTCTCCTCTCCCACCTCTACCTCCCGCCCATCAGTGTGGAACTTGACGCTCTTTTCAAGTTTAAAGCAGATCACAAACTCAAGGGGATACAGGAGCCAAACAGGTAACAAAATGAAGGAAGCAGGTAACAAAACGGGGAAGCAAGGTGGGGGTAGTGGGAATGGATAGTAAGATGAGGGAAGCAGGTTGGTTGTTTGCATTTTAACTATTTAGGAGTGAGCTTCCATTTCAGAAACTCCGGGCACTCTCCAGCTATCTGTGATTTCCCGCTTTTGGAAGAGATCTAAGTACTTGGAAAGGCAAGCTCACTGATAAACGTCCCCTGAAGCTGAGCCTCCTTCTCAGGGAGATCCGGAGTTCACAGGCCACTGAGGGCACCAGCCCCTCTCAGTCCAGGTGGGGATGTGGACCCCATGTGGCCCAACTTCTGGATTTTCATGTTAAATCTTCTGATTTCCAAATAGTGGCTCAACGATGTTTAGGAATATTATGCCAAGGCAAACAAAGCTGTGGATAGGAGCTGTACGAGTTGACCATCTCTGGTTTAAGGCAGTTATCCTGGTTTCATTTCACACATGCCTGATACCTGGACCTGCCCAGGGATCAGTGAGTGCTCATGGGGGACAGGAAAGGCTCAAAAGCAGAGCACAGGTGATGGTGGGGAGGAGAGAGGGGGACCTCTGGTGAGGCAGAAAGAGAGGGAAAGGGAGGCTGGGGCACCAAAGCATTTTTGCTAGCACTTTGTGTAGCGCTGGCCTAGGCTTACTGCTAACAGGGAAAACAACACAGTAACAACAAACCAGAAAGACCATGTTTGGGTCTGAGGCCCTCCTTCCACCTGGCTGTCCTGTGATAAACAGAGAGGCAGACACCTCACTTCCGTGTCGGGCAAAACATCGGCAGAACGATTTTTAGACCTCAGCCCTGCCTTCTCAATGAGGGCAGCGCTAGCACCCAGTTATTAGGAGGTGCTGACACCGGCACTTGGGCAGTCCTGCCTTAGGAAGGTGGGAGGTGTTGGCATCTGGTGGTTATCTGCATCTAAAAAGCTAAATAAAGCTGCACGTGGATGCCTCCAATTTTAAAGCTGAAGAACCAGAGGCAAAAAAACCTGTATCGGGATGGATTTTCCAACTGGATTTTGTCTCCCTTCCCACTCTGGCATCTTTTTAAAGCACACATTCAGCTTAGGGTGTTTGCTGGATTCTCATGGATGCGAACAAAAACATCACTTTTTTTAAAAGTCATTTAACATTCTGGTGACTCTATGTCTTGGACACCAGGGACACACCCATCTCCACACTATATGATCGAATATTTATGTTAATTGAACACGTCTTCTGAGTCATTCCTAAATTACTTAGGAACAGAGAGTGGTGTGTTTTCTGCAGGATCCAGAGAAATTTTCTGGTAGGTAATTACCAATTAAAACATCTTGGCAGCTCCACCGGAGCACATGGATGACAAAATGTGATTGCCTCCACTCCCTCACCCCCTCCCACCTTCCCCCTGACCTCCATCATCCCCAGCCAGGCTATGGTGTTTGTTCCCATAAAAAGAGCTAATAAAATTAGCCTCCACTGTGATACAGGGAAAATCTTTATTTAATGAAATAATGCATTTCTGCTTCATTCCCAGAACAGCAATAAAATGGCACAACGGAGAGCCATAATAGCCTGTCCAGTTGGTTCTTGCTGTGCGTACAAGTCTGTCATTTGTGGAAATGTGGGAGCTTGGAAAGCTGCTTCGTGAACAGACAGGTTCAGGCTCCTTGTACCACCCCCAGCAAGAACAGTTGGTTATTGGTTTCCTTTGAAAGAGTGCAAGTGCTCTTCGGATCCACAAATACAAGTCTTCCCATGTTCCTTGTCTAGAACAAGAAGTTGTGGGGATTTCCCAAACAGTGTGCAGAAGTTTAACTGGTGAGAGAGGCACCCTTTGTTTCGACAACCTAGAGTAGCTTCTAAGTCCCAGCCAGGCACTCTGGGAATCGGAACACCCAAGATGTAGTCAGAAATCCATGTAGGGCCATGCTAGTGCTGGGTGACAGTGACACAAAACAGGAAGACTGGTCTATCCAGCAAGAGGCCTGAACACAGTGGAGGCACCGCAGGCTGACAGAATAATCCCGGAAGCAGATGTTTCTAATCCATGTTAGAAAGTACAGGTACCCCCTGGCACAATGTTGACTAGATTTCAAAGCAGGTTACTTTGGTTAGAAGCAAGCACTGCAGCTGACTTGGAGAGGAGGGCATCAGAATCAGTTCAGTAACAACATCAAAGTTAGAAGTGAAGGAAGCTGGGTTCAAGTGTACCCAGCCAGTTGAGGGGATGGTGGTGGTGGTGGTGGTTGGTGCTGTGATGATGATGATGATGATGATAATGATGATGATGATCGAGAAGAAGAGAAATAAAATAATACCAATAGCAAACAAAAGCTGTTTGCTCTTTTCCAGGCACACTGGTTCACTAAATCAATCCATTCTTACCTCCCCATAAGGGACATATTATTATTATACCCATTTGATACATGTGTAAACTAAGCCACAGAGAAATTATATAACTTGTCCAAGACCCCATAGATTGTAAGTATCAAAGCTGACTGGAACACAGGCTGTGCTAGAAGCCACCACACTATACCGCTCCTAGCGGTTTTAACCTAAGTGGTCTATGCTAGACCTCACAAACTGGAGGCCAGCAATGTGGGTCTAATCCATACAAATGCTTGATTTTTTTCTTTCTTTCTTTTTTGAGTTACCAGGGACTGGGGAATTAAGCTGGGACCTCGTAAGTAGGAGGCCAGCACTCAGCCACTGAGCCACATCTGCTCCCCTGAGTTGGTTTTTACATTTGTTTTGCTTGTTGTTTGTTTCTGTTTTCCTTAGGAGGCACAGGGAACCGAACCCAGGACCTCCCATGTGGGAAGCAGGCACTCAACCGCTTGAGCCACATCCACTACCAATGCTGGATTTTTGACTGATCAACACCAGTGGTTCTCAAACTTCAGCATGTGTCAGAATCACCTGGTGGGACATTGTCAGAGAAAATAGAGGACACCCAGTTAAATCTGAATTTCATATGAACCATAAATATTTTTTTTAGTGTATGCCTTATGTAATATTTGCTTAATCTGGCAACCCTACCTGGAGGGCTTGTTAAAACAGATTGCTGGGCCCCACCCCCAGACTCTGATTCAGTAAGTCTATAATCTGCATTTCTAGTAACTTCCCAGGTGATATTCATGCTGCTAGTCTACACTGAGTTGGCTGCATAGCATTAATTAAAAAAAAAAAAAAAAATCCATTGCCAAAACTTATAAGCAGGAAGACTTTACCTAGAAATTCAGATTTTCAAATTATTTTGAAAATTTGGAAGATTTGACCACATGAGGCCCATATTCCTATATGGCAACTGCTGCTGAATAGCCACTGCCCTTTTCAGACTTGATACTTGGGCTTTCCAGTTTGCCATGGTCCCCACCACTCCCTCCTGTCTCCCCACCACTGGCAGAGTCCACTTGTCATTTACAGTCATGTGTATACTTCTTTCTTCTTATAGCACATTTAAGAGAAAAGTAAACTATTTCTTATATCTATGTTTCCATCAAAAGCAGGCAGAGAAGGCCATGTGCTTTATAGAGGAGGCTGTACCCATCCTCTATATTATATTTGCTGCCTGGTGCCTAAAGCCATTTTAATTTGACCCCTTGCCTAGTTTTCTTATTAAAAAAAAATTCTACTATCCACCTTGCTTATGGCTATAAAGTGATGAAGCAAACTCTTGCTTCGTGGAGAGGGAAAAAAACTTCAGCCCAGTTCAGGTCCATTACTACAAATTCCATATTAGTAAGGATGGAATTAATTAGGTTTACTGTATTTTTGAAATCCAAACACAGTTTCAATTATTACTAGGCACTAATGGCTTATAATGAAGGCAGAGCTTGTTAGCTAAGCAAACAACTGACATGTTTGTTTAAAGTGTTAAATAGAAGGAAAATTCATGAATTAAATGAATGAATTCCCTGATTGTTCTCCCTCAGCTGTAAAGGGGCATTCAGCTGCCACAATATATATCACCACTTTTGTTAAAAGGATTGGCCTGCTTGGGTTATCTTTATCTGGTCAGAGATCTTCTGAGCGGTCACTTGCAAAGTAAACGTTTCTCTTGATTTTTAAAAGTACTCGTGGGCACCAATAGTTTCCATTAGAGGTAAGAGATCACCTGGCTATTGGGGGTTCATAAGTTACTGAGCTTTTAAAGACAATAGCCATGTTGCCTAATCTCAAATTGTGACTCCCTGGATAGACTAAAGGGGCACACTCATGGGGATAAAGGGATGATGTGTCTCATATTTTCCAGGGTGGTCCTAGAAAGCATAGGACAGATGGCCATTCTCAGAGGGATTCGACTTAACAGCATTCCCCTTTAAAAGGTAATAAACCTTACCAGAAACAAAAATAAACAAAAGGCTTTGCTTTCCAAAGTCTCCTGGTTTTAAGTAGCCCTTTCCTCTGAAATTATGAGCCCTGCATTTCTTTCCTCCAAATGGAACGCATCAGGTTTATTGTATGGCTATAGCTAAATCCCATTCTCTGGACTAGTTGCCTTGATTCATCCTTCCTTGGATGTGTTCACCATCGTAAAAGGGTGGGTGAAGATCACAGGAATTCCTTTCCTTGTAAATAATTCTTACTGCCATATGTCCCCATTCCTGGGCAGTTGCCTTGTGATTTGAAAGGTACCTGTATCCATTTGGAATGCATTCAGCTGCAAGGAAAAGAAAGCACAACACTGGCACACACAAACAGAGGTTATTTTTCTTTCTTTCTCATATAACCAGCCCTCCAGAGAAGGGCGCTGCTGTGGATGGTTCAGTGGCTTAGCAATGAAGTGAGAGCTCCAGGTCTTTCTATCTTCCCATTCTGCCAGGCTGGTTTTTGTCCTCAGGTTGCCTACCGTGTTGTCACCTTATGGTCAAAGTTGGCCAACAGAGTGCCAGGCATCACTTTCATCTTCAAAGTAGGAAAAAAACAGGAGGGGTTTGGAGGGTTGGGGTGGCTGCGCCAGCAACATTTATTTCTTTCATCAGGAAGGCCAAACTTTTTCCAGAAAGCCGTCAGCAGATTTCCACTCATTGGCCACCCTTGGCTATAAGACAGCATGGACAAGAGGGTCTACGGCTTTTTCCCAATCCTATAGTAGAGATAGGCAGAAAAGGGATTTGCACATGGGTGCTGGTTTCATCAGCCAGCAGGGTTGGCCACAGCACCTTAGCATGGCCCTTTTCTCATAGATGTTAGAGAGTCATTCCTTGGGTCATCTTTTAGGGTGCAAACACTTTGGGAAAGTAAAGGGGCTTCAAAGACATAGTCTACCTCTTTGCCAGCTTAACCTGATGCTGCTGGCATCTGGACTTTTATTTTACCTAATTGGTGAAAAGATTCCATGGAAGACCAAAAATGTATTAAGTACTCTAGATGATGGTGGATTTTAAGAACTCAGGCTTTGGAGACAGAGCCCTGGCCTGGGTTAGACTCCTGGCTCTCCCACTTAGTAATTGCATGATCATATAAGTTTCTACAACCCGTGTAACAAATGACCACAAACTTAAAACACAGTTTTTATAGTTCTGGAGGTCAGAGGTCTGACACGGGTCTTACTGGGTGAAAATCAAGGTGTCAGTGTGTCTGTGTTCTGTTTGGAGGCTCCAGGGGAGAATTCATTTCCTTGCCTTTTTCAGCTGTTAAGAGGCCATGCACATTCTTTGGCTCAGGTACCCCTTTCTCCATCTATAAAGCCAACAATGGCCAGTTGAGTCTTTCTCACACTGCCATGGCTCTGGTTCTCTCACTACCTCCAGGGAAAGTCTTAGGTGGTTAAATGGGATCCACCTGGAAAATCCAGGATAATCTCATCTCAAGATCCTGAGCCTTCATCACATCTGCAAAGTTCCTTTTGCCAGTAAATTGATATAATCAGAGGTTATGAGGATTAGGGCATGGACATCTTTGTGGGGTGTGGTGGATTGAATTGTGTACCCCAGGTTAGACACGTTTATGGTCTTGGTCTACATTCTGATGGGTGTGGGCCATTGTAAATTAGGATCTCTTGAAGATACTGATTCAGTTAAGGTGTGGCTCCACTGCATCAGGCTTTAATCTGGATTACTGGAGTCCTTTATAAGCAGATGAAATTCAGGCAGAGAGAGAAGCCATGGGAAACAGACAGAAAGAAGAGAAAGTAGAAGACATCGCCAAGTGCCTCACCAACTGTCAGAAAAGCCAAGGACCGAAGATTAGCCAGCAGCCAGCCCCAGAATGCTGCAGTGTTTGGGGAGAAAGCATCGCCTGGCTGAAACCTTGATTTTGGTCTTCTCCCAAGCCTCAAAACCATAAGCCAATAAATTCCAGTTATTTAAGCCAACTCATTATATGGTATTTGTTTTAGCAGCTACAAAACTAAGACTGGGGGCCATCTTCTGCCTACTACAATGACCTTGGACACAGGTTACCTGACCCCTCCATGCCTTGGTTTCTGTAAAGTGAGGAGAGTCACATATGCTACCCCACTCTGTATGCCCAAATGAAGGGTCCAACTGGAGCCTTGTCTGGGCCAGCCTGGCTTAGATTTTGTATTCCCTTAGCCCACTTCTTTCTACAGCAACCTCTTCTCTCCCTCCCTCTCCTAGACCAGGGTTGTTTCAATTGCTACAAGCTGCTGGGAGCAATATACCAGAAATGGGTTGGCTTTTATAATGGGAATTTATTAGGTTAAAAGCTTACAGATCTGGGAGCAGATTTTGCTCAATTGCTTGAGCACCTGCTTCCCACATACGAGGTCCTGGGTTCGATCCCCAGTACCTCCTAAAAACAAACAAAACAACTCTCATTGGGGAGTGGATGTAGCTCAGTGGTCGAGCACCTGCTTCCCACATATGAGGTCCTGGGTTCAATCCCCAATCCCTGGTACCTCCTAAAAAAAAAAAAAAAAAAAAAGCTTACAGATCTGAGGCTGTGAAAATGTCTAAATCAAGGCATCCAAATCAGGGGCAGCCAGGGACATATCAGAGATTCTATTTCACTGTAGGTTGGCTGTGGGCCATCAGGTACATAGCGGCATCATCTAAAGATGCTTTCTCTCCAAGCTCAGCTGTGGGCAATCAGGCACATGGGAGGGCATCATGGCGGCTCTGCCCAAATCAAGGCATTAAGCGAAGCTCTCTCGCAGAGCTCAGCTGTGGGAGATCAGGCATATGACTCATCTCTTCCCCTCTCCTCCAGGCTTCTCTCTCAGCCTCTTGGGGGCCTCTTTTCATGCCTCTGTGCTCTGCTGATTCCAGCCTCCGGCCTCTGGGAACTCTCTCTCTCTCTCAGCCTTAGCGTTCCTCTGTTTCTGCCATTTTTTTCTGTGTGTCTGCTGCTTTCAGTCCTCCATTTATAAAGGACTCCAGCAAGAGGACCAAGACCCACCCTGGGTCACACCTCACTGAAGCAATCCAATCAAAGGCCCCCCAACTGAATCCAATCCAACCAAAGGGTCCTATAGGCACAGGAATGGATTAGCTCCAAAAGCATGATCTTTCCTGGGAACAACAAAAGGCTTCAAACTGTCACAAGAGTAAAGGATGGGAGGGAGAAGGGAGCATAACTGGAAAATAGGTCACTCTTCTTGTCGAGATAAATAAAACATTTCTCCCCAAAAGCTTAGGAAGCTTTATAATTCATGCCTTCAAAAATAGTCACATAAATACATCGGGGCTTATTTACACAGTATATAAAACAGCAACAGGGAGTAGATGTAGCTCAAGTGGTTGAGTGCCTGCTTCCCATGTATGAGGTCCTGGGTTCAATCCCCAGTGCCTCCTAAAAACAAACAAACAAACAGAAAAATGAAAAAACCAACTCTCATTGGGGAGCAGATGTAGCTTGGTGGTTGAATGCCTGCTTCCTATGTACAAGGTCCTGGGTTCAATATCCTAAAACAAACAGCAACAAGAATGATCTGCCACTACACGAAGCAATATGGATGAACCTCACAAACATGAATTTAAGAGACAGAAGCCAGATATTATTGAGAATATACTGTATCATCATTCTATGTACACAAAGCTCAAGACTAGGTAAACTCATCTATGCTGTTAGAAGTCTGGACACTGACATGTGTGTATGTGTGTGTGTGTGTGTGTGTGTGTTGGTATGTGGATTACTGGAAGGAGGCATAAGCAGTCTTCTGGGGTGCTAGTCACATTCTGTTTCTTGATCAGGGTGCTGGTAACAAGATGTGTTCAGTTTGTGAACATTCAATGAGCTATACACTTAAGATTTGTGTACTTTTCTATGTTTATTGTACTGCAGTGGAAAATTTAAAACAGACAGACAGACATGCAGATGCACAAATACCCTGGGAAGCCTCCATTTTATCCATAGAGAAACTGAGGCAAAGATTAAAGTCAGAGTCTAGGTAGTAAGGACAGAAATGAGACCAGAGGCTGGGCACTCAAGGCCATTTTCCAGCACTAATCTTTCCTATATATATATAAATCTCTTGAGGAAAAGGTTTTTTTCTTCATTTACTTTTGCCATAGAGCCAGACGTCTACCACGAGTGGAAGGTACCTTGTAACCTTCAGACACACCTGTAAAAACAGAACTGATACTGTCATCTAACCGTGTCTGCTTCATTTTCTCTCAGACACAGTGAAAAACACACCACAGTAATAAACCCCTTTTTCGCCCCGGTCAGCTGGAAAATTATGTTATGACTGAAATGACTTCATCGGGCTACGACACTGCCCTGGCGGGTAAGGCCATGGCAGCGTGGCTGTGAGAGCAGCTCGGCAGAGGGGCCCACCCTTCTCATTAGCAAAATGGCTTCATTATTGACATGACATTTGGAAAATGAAACTGCAACAGCTATGGTGTCTGAGGTCATTGATTGCCCAACATCCTTATCTACGAAGTGAACAGCATTGGCCATGGACGTCCTGTTTCAAGAATGAGAGATAGGAGCGAGCTCATTTAAATAACTATTAATAGTTCCGAAGGTGGAAGAGGGGCCTAAGTAGTGGTCATTACAGAAAGAGGCTTAGAGAGGGGGTTTGGCCACTCCCCCACCTCCATCCATTTTTTCCCTAAAGACACCCCAAATAGTAGTAGTCCTAATCATAGAGTAAGTAACAATAGCAGTAAAGAGCAATCTTTACAATAATATTCTTTTATACAGACTATTAATATTTTCTCCATCTTATTTAAAGTAAAACAAATTTGCTGTTTCTAAATCTTTAACAGGGAGCGGATGTGGCTCAAGTGGTTGAGTGCCTGCTTCACATGGGAGGTCCCGATTCGGTTCCCAGTGCCTCCTAAAAACAAAACAAGGAAACAAACAACAAGCAAACAAATGAAAAAAAAAAAAACAACTCAGGGGAGCCAGTGTGGCTCAGTGTTTGAGCACCAGCTTATTTCAATCCCTGGCCCCAGAACCTCAAAAAAAAAAAAAAAAAAAAAAAAAATCAGTAACATAATACTCTAGGCAAAACCCCAAAGCTTGTTAGGCAAACATCAGGACATCCATTGTTTCAACTATGAGTTGAACCATATAACATTGGTTATTCAAACCATTTTCAGCCTACAAAGATCCTCGTGGCTCATCCTAATAGACTTCCACCCCGAAGGCTCTCCTCCACAAAAGTGTCAGGAGCTGCCCTGAGATAGAGGGGAATTCCCATGCTTCTCGAGCAAAAAAGAGAATTAGAAACGCTGTGGGGTCTTGCTGTGAAAAGGGCAGATGACAGGTTCCAGGCACGCAGCCCTTGGCTGGCCTTGGAAAGAGAGGGACCCCACACGGGTGTCCCCCGTGTCCTCTGCCTGTTCAATGTGAAGCCGTGTGCCTTAGGTTAAAGCAGATCCTCAAGTCAGCAGCCAAAGCAGGCAGAGGGGCCACAGCAGAGATGGAAACAGCAATCACCCCATGCCGTGAGGGAGGCCCCCTGGGTCTGCAAGAGGATGGGCAATGGGCCCCTCAGCCACCTAGAGAACCACAGAGACCCATGCCTGCAGGCCCAAGACAACAGGCTGATCCTACATGGGCAGTGTGATGTCAGCCAACCAGCAAGAGCCTGGCCCTTCCCATGGAACCAAACCCAACATGGATGAAGGCACTCTAAGGTCCAAGGTAAAGGACAGCACGACGTTTCATAACTACTTGCCGCACTGTGAACATGCATCTGATATTTGTTTAGTTGGCTGGTGGGGAGGGCTCTGGGAAAGAGAACAGATTCGTTTTGATGGAGGACTAGAGGTGTGGAGGAAAGGGGAGAGTGAGGGACACACTGCCAAGGAGAAAAAAGATGAGCCCATGGGAGGCAGATTCAAAGGCCTGTCAAGATGCTGCCTCCCCACAATTCTGCAGCTGACGGAACAAGCCCCAGAATGCTGGGGAATGTGCGGGTCTGGTTTTGGAATCCCTGGCCACTGGGTCCAGGAGGGATCTGAGAGGCTGGAATGACCTGACATACTCCACGCAGAAAAACAAAGATTCTGGAGCATCAGCGTCCTGCCCTACCACAAGATAGGAGTAGCCTGGAAAGAACAGCTAAGTCACGTCAGACCTGGGTCTGCAAGATATTTCATTCAAAATGAGTTTTACAAAATCCCAGTCATAGCAGAACCAAAGGAGACCCCTTGCCTGAAATTGGTGACTCACTCAAAGCTAGAAGTGTGAGGAGGCTGCAGGCAGATATCAGCTGCGTGCTACCCTCTTGTAGCCACTTCACAAAATGCTTCTGAGGTGGATGTTGCACCATGTAAGAGCAGCTGCCCACAGAGCTCTGCCTTTAAGGAAGGTTTCAGCCAAGCCACAATCACTTTTTTTTTTTTGGTCCAGTGATTTCTTGTGGGAAGGAAACAACAACCAAGAAAGAGGAGAAACCTTCTCACCATTTTCTAAGTATAAAAAGTGCCATACTTTTCACAGTTGTGCAACTATAATGGTTAACCTAATTGTTTTCGAATTTTCTCTTGTTCTTTCATTTATTTTTTTCCCTAAGGCTCAGAAAATTCGCCTCTGGGTTGAACACAGCTCTGGAAAGAAAGCCTGGCCTCAAGGACAGAGGGTTATACTAGAGCTTTACTGCACGTAACCTTAACTACAGTGTGTTTGCTTTTGCAAACACTATAATGTATGAAATAAAATATTAATAGCCATTACCTCAGGTCTTCTGAGAACAGACCTGAGTCACAGCTTTCATGTGGCATGATTTCCACACATGCATCTCACCGTGAACAGCACTCACGTTACCAGGCAATAGAAGCCTCAAAGTGGGTGAAACCAAACTGAGGCTGTTTTTATTCCATAATGTCATGCAGAAGACCGCTTATTTTGGCCAAGAAGTTCAGTTCTTCTGAAATGTACCACCTATTACACATTTAAAGACGAATCACCTAAAAACACACTAGGAGGGGTGGCAAAATTATTTTTAACCTTGAAAGGAAAATATTGGAATAACAGCTTTGTTATTTATCAGTGGCAAGATCCACAATCACTCAGCTGAACCCTCTGATATGCAGAAGCACTGAAAAGGCAAAATATCTGTGTTAACGAATGTATTTTCAAGGCCTCAGATTTGTGCATTGCGAATGGACATAATTAGATCTTTAAACACTGTGTGGATGCTGTTAAATCAAAGACATTTAGCTTCACAGGGCCTTATGGTAGGTCCGGTTTCCCTTTCTCTCCCTCTGCTTGTCCACTGTCTTCTCTGATAAGCTTTGGGTTCTTAGTGGCTGAAAAACAAACTGTTTGACAGTTTTGTGAATAATAATTCCACAGCTGAGTTAAATGAGAGAATAAACATCAAGGGCCCACCCAGTATCTAGCACACAGTAAGCCTGCCACAAATGTTAGCGCCTTTCTCTCTTCCCTTCCTCCCACACTCTCTCCTAGATTGATAAGTGCTTTCAGGTCAGTGTTCAGAATTGATTCTTCAAACCCCCCAAGAGATAGTGAAAAGTGAACATTCTGCTTTTAAGGGGGAGGAGGGAGGCACCCAGAGGGGGAGGATGGCTAATGTACGTTGCCAGAGGGGACACTGGCCCAGACCATGCTGGACCGAAGCTCTCTCCACTACTGCTTGGCGGAGGAGCTTCTCAGCGAAATTGCTTCTTTAGGTGGCCAACCCTGCTGAGGTGTGTTTTTTAAATCTGTGTAATAAAATGTAGTGTGGTTGGAGAGGCGGCGGATGGGAACCCACCCACAGGCAAATGACGTCAAAAAAAACTAGTGGGAAACATTGGGCTTCTCTGTTCTCCAGAAGCGTCTGCTATGTTAAGCAACCTGAGAAGGAAGCTGACTTTCCATTAAGAAGCAGCCACTTTGGCAGTCGTCAGAGACAGCCTGGTGTCTTATACTTCCCCTCTCAGGAAAAGTGGGGAACATAATTTCCATAAGTTGGAAAGAAAGAAACCTGGAGTTCAAAGAAGCTTAGCTAGAAAGGAGTTTGAAAGTCGTTAGGGTAACCTCCACTTCCAAAGAGCCAAGAAGGAAACTGAGGCTTAGCATGTGTTGGTGGCTAAGCCCTGGTCCCTGGATTTCCAGAGCAGCTCTTTCTCTATACCAGGCTGCCTTCACCAAGCCCAGTCCCTGAGCCCATGTCAGCTGCTCAGGGAGAGCGCTTTGCACTGCAGTTTGCAGAGGGGCTGCTTCAAGCAAGGCTCTAGATGGCTGGGGAGAGATATGCTCTGTCCTGCTGACACAGGATCCCTGAGATCTCAGGAAGAAGCATCTAGGGAAGTTGGTGTGTGTGTTAACGCAGGCATGTGTTAAGGGGTGCAAAGCCAGGCCGGCCTTTCTCTCTCCTACCTTTTTCCCACAGGAAACAACCTGGTGGGGAGGGTTGAGTGTCCTTTGAACCCTGGATGACTTTGTCTGTTCTGGTCTCTGGGGACCCAACATGGATCTGAGAGGAGTGGCCAGCCCAGCAAACTGTCTACAGAAGGGGCTCTCCACAAAAACCCTCCTGGGGATCAGGGCCAACCGCTTGATCTCTCAGTTCTTCAGTTTTCTCCTCAACAGAGAGGACCCCGTGGTAGCAGCTAAGGAAACGACTGAGAAGCAGTGTGCAGAAATCACGAAGCAGGCTTGTCCATGAGTTCCACACGCGGCTGGAGGTTTGGCTCTTCCCTGGGTCTTTGGAAAATCAATTAAGCCTGATTTAAAAATCCTGTTATGTCACTAACAGAACTGTTTGTATTTCCTTAGTAAATCAACTCTATCCATGGCCTCCCAAAAGGGAACACTTTCATTGAACCAAGTGGCACCTAACACCCTTATAATTTTTAAGGGCCTTTCACATCCAGCTTTTCTCTTTCTTTCAATTGAAATTGGACAGTTTTGTGAGGATTGTGGGCTTGTTTGTTTTTTTTCCTCTTCAGATAAGAAAACTCAGAAAGCAGGGATGCAAACTAGGAAGTGGCAGAGCTGGAACTCAAGCCCAGTTCTCTCTAATTCTGAACATGAGCACTGTGGGTCGAGCTTTGGTTCCATGGCTCAAAAGGTGACTTCATTCAGGGGATATAAATCTTCAGGCCAAGATTGGGTTGGGCAAAAAGGATGCAGAGGGCAGATATTGATATTGAACCATTCATTCATTCAGCAAATATTTACCGAGACCCTACTATGTGCCAAACAGTGTGCACAGTGCTTGGGATGCATTAATGAACAAAGGGGGCACGGACAGGGGTCCTCCTGGAACTTAGAGTCTAGCAGGGGAGACAGTAAACAAAATCCTTTGCTTCATTATTCTTCATTAAGTAATTCCCTTTCTTCCCTCTCTTGCATTTTGTGTTTTCATGGTAGAAATGGAGGGCCATGTTTGCATCTATAGCCCATTGCATTAGGTTCTGTTCCCTCCCATCCTGGGCAGCACCCCCACCACCACCCCAGGCCCCACTTCCCACTCCCTCTGAAATGACACGGATGATGGATGGTGCCTCACTGAGTCTGATTGCTTTAGTCTGAGTGTTGGCAGTTGTTAGTGATGGGTGTTATTATCTGATCATTGATAGATTTCATTATTTGTAGCTTTCTATCACATCTTTTACTGGAAGTCCTATGTGTGTGTGTGTGTGTGTGTGTGTGTGCCCCAGCATCTGTTTTCTGATGGGCTTTAAAAAAGTTAGGGCAAAAGTGTGAGGTGAGCAGCTTTCCAATAAGGGCTCAATTATTTGTATAGGGAAAGGTCATTTGACTGGCAAGGCTGCCCCTCTAAACGTAACTAGAGAAAAGAAATGACAGAAGAACGTGTATTTTTATGGTTTGATTAAACTAACATTTTAATCTTTTTTTTGTTTCTCTGTGTAACTGTGAGTTTCTTGATCCACAGGGATTCCATCTTACCTTTCCTTTATCTGGGGACTTGAGACAGCGATTTAACACAATCCCCACACAATAACTGCTTTTATAACGTTTTAAAATCACCTTTCATAAACAATATGTAAATAGTTTATAAAGAAACCAATATTTAAAAATAACTAAAAGATCATTTATTGCTCTTGAGCTTGTTTTTTGAGATGAATAAAAACCAGGGGGAAAAAAAGGCTGAGAGGAAGAAAATCAAATAAAAGCATAAGTAGCAATTTAAAAAATTATTTTCTTCGTTTATTTTATGTCACAGCTACACAAGCCATCCCTTTTTGTGTGTCCATCAATAAGATATCTGTTGTGCTTTTGTACAAAGAACAAAGATGCTTTTATCAATTCTCACAAGTCCGTAGGACAAACCATTCATGCTGTCAAATTCCCTAAAACCCTTTCAGCAAATAATGAAATCCATCAGTGACAAATGTCAACATACTAATTTGTTAAATGCAAAACAAAAGCAACATTCAGACAAGGCGCTTCATTTCATGTTATATCAGCACTCCAATTTGTAACCAGTTTATGGCAACCCACGGATCACGCAATATTAAACAGGCCTGTATTCTAATGACTAAAACAGGAACAATAAACTCCCCTTCGCTAGAATGCTAATAGAGCAGCTGAAATATGTGCTATGCTTCTAGTGTGCTCAACTCCTTCCAAACTACCAGAAATTCTGTAAGGATGCCTATTTCTAATGAAGAGGGGGTAGTCTAAGCTGAATATATGGATTTGAAATGGATAAGAAAAAAGACTTGAAAAATAAAACTGAAGTCCTGGAAGAGACCTTAGAACTCATTCAGCCCTGCAAGGCCAATTATGAAATTCTCAAAGGTAAGAATTATATAATAATAGAATCTTCCTCATTGTCGATCATGATAAAAAAAGATTTTTATAACTGATATGGTCATGCCCCACAACTCTGGCAGACTTTTTTAAAAAAAGACAGAAGAAAACAAAAGTGGAGGCCAGGCTGAGGGAAAGGGCTCTACCTTCAGTGTGAGGAGAAGAGCACCTGAATCACGGTTCCCTGTGATCCTTTAACAATGGCTTCTAATGACACCCTGTGCCCTAGAGGACACGCAGCTTCGCGGTCAGGGACTGAGCAGGTGAGCATAGGCTTTGGAGCCAGATGTACTTAAGTTTAAATCCTGGCCTGAGTGCATGATAACTGTGTGGCTGCAGGCTAGGTTCTCCACCTCTCTGGGCCTCAGTTTCCTACCTCTGAAATGAACCTTACAACCACTTTGCAGGGATGCTGGAAGGACTTCCAGTGCCATACACAAAGTGGGTGTTGCATACTTAAAAAAAAAAAAAAGATTTACTTTATTTATTTCTCCCCTCACCCTCATTGTTTGCACTCGCTCTCTGCTCTATGTTCATCTCCTTTTTTTTGGAGGTAATGGGAACAGAACCCGGGACTTCCCACATGGCAGGGAGGCACCAAATCACTTGAGCCACTGCCGCTCCCTGCTTGTTGTGTCTCTTATTGTGTTTTCTAGCTGTGTCTCTTCGTTGTGTCATCTCATTGCATCATTTTGTTGCATCAGCTCACTGTATTGCTCATTTATTTTAGGAGGCACCAGGAACCAAACCTGGGACCTCCTATGTGGTAGGCAGACGCCCAGCTGTTTGAGCCACATCTGCTTCCCTGTTGCATACATTTTTGAAGCATAAGGGCTGTGGTCAAGCTTCCCTCAGATCAGCTGATTTCACCTCATTTAGTTACAGAGAGATTCATTTTTATTGGGCTTGAAGGCTGCCCCCTGAAGTGCAACAGAGAGCTTCATTTTTTAACAAAAGGAAGGCTAAATCACATAGTGGTGATATGCAGTCATCAAACAGCCATCACAAGTGTTTTAGTGATATTTTATAAAGAGTATCAGTTGTGGATGTGGCTCAAGCGGTTTGGTGTCCGGTGCCTCTTGAAAAAAACAAAAATAAACAACAAGCAAAACAAATGAAAAAATCACTTCAGGGAGGCTGATGTGGCTCAGTGGTTGAGTGCCGGCTTCCCACATGAGGTCCCAGATTCAATCCCCGGCCCCTGGTACCTCTAAAAAAAAAAAAAAGTATCTAGTTTGGCGGAGCTGATGTAGCTCAGTGGTTGAGTGCCTGCTTTGCATGTACGAGGTCCTGGGTTCAATCCCTGATACCTCCTTTAAAAAAAAAAAAAAGTGTACCTAGTTTGGATTTCCATGTCTCTTCAACCAATTCAATTACTATAACTAGACCATGAGGTTAATACCGGTTATGTGCTCCCACAGCTCTGTTTGCCACCGTTTGCCCAGTACCCCAGTAACAGTGGCCTGCTGCCCTGTTCCAATCTTTAAATTTAAATCATTAGCAAACAAGCATGGCTACTTCAAGGAATTTGGAATGAAAAAGTTATCAAGGAGAGATAAAAAATGAGCCTTGAATTTTCTTCTTTCAAATAACAAAACAATACAACTTTATTTCTGTCTAAGAAACACTAGGAATCCAAGGACCCGAAAATGTACCTCAATGGAGGCAAAAGACGTAGATAAACACAATTTTCTGGAAGATAAGTCCGACAAACCACTCCCACTGTCATCCTGGGTAAATTCCCTGTCTAAAATACCACCTCAAAAAAAAAAAAAAAAAAAAAAAAACCACCTCTTCAGACCTGCCCATCTAAAATACTGCCCCCTGCGATTTCTTTTGGCTATAGCACGTTCATGTGCTCTCAGCCCTAAAGGGGGTGTGATGTTGGGTGGGCCTTCAACAGCTGTTGTTTCATCCACACTATCACGTGTGTTTCAGGAGGTGACCCCACTCACCCATCCCCACAACGGATTTGCTCGCTGAGCTGAGGCACAGCATACAAAGCAAGACCCAGACAGCTTTATTAGTTTCCCTTCTCACCTCAAAAGGTGATGTTCAAAAACATCATTCACACAGAACCCTAGTAACCCTTCCTCACCTCTTTCTCTCTATATATACGTGTAAGAAATATTAAACGACATTTTCATTGTGAAGCCAAGACATGTCTTCCCTGCTGAAGCACTCAATGAACAGAACACACACCTCTAAGTTCTTGATACCTAAAGTGTGGTCTGGGACCAGGACCACTGGCTTCTCCTGGGAGCTTATTAGAAATGAAGATTCCAGGCCCTACCTCAGAACTGCTGGATCAGAATCTGCATTTTCACCAGATCCCCAGTTGATTCATATGCACATTAATGTTTTAGAAGCACTTTTCTAAATGACAACAAATGCATTTCATGTGAAAGCAGTTGAAGAAACTAAATTTTTTCCCCTCTTGTGGACAGCAAAAGGTGGGTAAGATACTGAGAAGCAGTGATGGAATGTGTGTGTGTATGTGTGTGTGTGTATGTGTGTGAAATCCTAAGGGTTTAAGAGTTTAACCCCCACATTCGAGGTGACTTCTTCACTCAACAAATATCAGCTAACCACTGACCATATGTGGAACACTGGGCAAGGTAGAGGGGAGTCAAAGATCAATGAGAACAGTGTCAATCCTATGCTATACCATACATCACACCACACCACACCACACCACACCACACCACACCACACCACACCACACCACACCAGGTTAACTTTTTAAAATTGCTGCAATGACATAATGCAGGGCTATGGGGGCACAGAGGAGGGAGCAATCAATTCTATTTTAATTTGAGGGGGGGACGGATGTGGCTCAAATGGTTGGGCGTCCGTCTCCCATATGGAGGGACCCAGGTTCGATACCCGGAACCTCCCGGTAAAAAAAAAAAAAAAAAAAAAAAATTTAATTTGAGCAAGTTTGAATACTCTATTTTTCCATCATGCCCCTATTAAAAAGAAGTGGCCATAAATATAAGTCAACTCCACATGAGTCAGGGATGATTATGAAATTTTGATTTCTTGTTTATTGACAGTGGGTACCACATTCTATTCAAGTATTGGTTTTGAAAATGTCTCCCATCTAACCACTCACTCAAGTGATGTTTCATACTATTTACTCAACTTTGCACGAATTAGAAATAAAAACCCAAATGGTAACCACCTCCTGACACAAGGGAATACTAGAATGACCAGTTTTGCCGAGATCTGACAGCAAGTAGACTAATCCAAGCATGGAGTTATTGCAGGAAAGAGTTGAGCAAGGTCTAAAAAAATTGGGGAACCTGGAAAGCTTCTTATTTATTTGTGAGTCAGACTGTCTTCACTGTGAGGCTTCATGATTCTGTTTAAAGTCAGTTCCCGGAATCTCAGATATAACCAGAACTCAAAACTAAGGAGAAAACACATTTTAAAGCCAAGTACAGATGACACTGTGGATTATCTACACTCCCCACTTTCCTCACGTAGGTGGGGAACTGAAAGTTGACTAAGCTACAGATATGCAGAGAAAAGTCTTTCAAAGAATTATGGGTACTGAACACTCTTCCAAAGATGATAGTTTGTTTCCTATGATATCTTCTACTCAAGTACCATAAAATACTTCCCTGATTAATATGGGAGCAGAAGTAGTGCTAAATAGGGAAGCATATGATGATGATGATGATGATGATGATGATGATGATGGTGATGATGATGATGATGGTGATGATGATTATGCAAAGGTTCTCCTAAGAGAGAGGGAACCAGAGGCAATACCTGAAAGACACAGAAATGGTGAGAAAAAGTAGCTCTGAGTTCTCCTTCATGAGTGATGAACCACCACCAGCCCTCAACAAAGTATCATCAGGACCTAGGGTTGATACTGTTTGGGTCCTTGAAAGAGCAATTTGAAGAATAATTTTTTACATTAGTAGGCCACTGTGGTCTTCACAATTGATTTGGTACCATTGAAAATTGATGGATTAGAATATTCATAAATTACAGAATTTGGTAACTGGAAAAGTCTTTTGCCATCATCTTTGATCCAGCAGTCTCATCTTACAGAGGAGAAAGTCAGGCTCAGGCAGAGTGAAGGATTTGCTAAAGTCACACAGTTGGCTAGCTGGTGTTGCCTGTAGCTAGCAAGGGTATTCATCCCTGACTCCAAGTTCCGGGTTCTTCATATTCTAACAGTGGTTCCCAACCTAGGTTCCCTGACCGCTTTAAGTCCTCCAAGTCTATGGGAATCCAGGAACTATGTTCAGTGTTTCAAAAAGCCCAACTGAATCATTGTATTTGCTGGTGAAGGAAATAAAGGAAAGAAAGGAAAGATCACTCCATGATCTAAAGCACCAAATCTCTGGCTTTGGGCTAAAATTTTTTTTTTTTTTTTTCATTTTAAAAACAATTTATTGAAGTATAACATTCATACATAAACATACATAAACAATAAGTGTATAGTAAAAGTTGTGAACTTACAAAGCAAACATGCATACCATCATACAGGGCTCCCATACATCACCTCACCACAAATACCTTGCATTGCTGTGAATCATTTGTAACAAATTATAAAAGAGCATTGTCAAAGTATTACTAACTATAGTCCTTATTTTACATTTGGTGTATTTTTACCCCCAACCCACCCTATTATATTTTGTTTATAAACAATATAATTTATCTAAAGTATGTAATCAATGGCATTTGGTATAATCACTGAGTTGTACATTCATCATTTCAATCAATATTAGAGCATTTTCATTACTCCAAAAAAAAAAAAGAAAAACGACAAGAAACAAACCACTATCATACCCATATGTTAGCACTAATTACAGATTCTGTGATGTGCTTTCACCATTTCTATTCATTTCCAAACATTCACAAACAAATTTTTACCGATTCTGCAGATTAAAGCTCAGCTTTCCATTCTCTAATCACATTCTATACTCTGGCGACTTAAACTCTAGCTATTAATTCCATGAGTTTGCTCATTATATTTAGCTCACAATAGCAAAATCACACAATATTTGTCCTTTTGGGCCTGGTTTGCTTCACTCAACATAATGTCCTCCAGGTTCATCCATGTCGAGATATGCTTCACAACTTCATTTCTTCTTACAGCTGAATAATATTCTATTGTGTCTATATACAACAGTTTGTTTATCCATTTGTCAGTTGATGGACACCTTGGTTGTTTCCATCTTTTGGCAATTGTGGGCTAAGTTTATTTTAGCTCATAATGTTAATATTAGTTACAGAGACAGTAATTTGGTACCAGAGCAGTGTAAACAACATAAGTTTTTAACATTTTGTAATGCTTATTGAAAAAGGTTGTCTGTACTTTGTTCCTATTTTTTGTTTTTGCCATTTTAATAATTAATAAACACTTCCACACAGTAAAAAAGTCAGGGAAAAAACTTAGCAAATGGCAGAGGAAAATTCTCTTCCTGCCAGTCCTTCACTTCCATTCTTTCTTTCTCTAAAGTAACTAACTACAGTCAAAAGCATTTTATGACTGCACAACAAAAAGTGTGACCCCTGAGGAGCAGATGTAGCTCAAGTGGTTGAGCGCCTGCTTCCCCCATACAAGGTCCTGAGTTGGATTTCCAGTACCTCCTAAAAAACAAACAAACAGAAAAAAAAAAAAAAAAAACCCAAAATAAAAAAAACACAACAACCCATGAGCCCTAATGTAAACTATGGACTAAAGTGGTAATATAATAATATTGGCTCATGAACTGTAACAAAGGTACCACACTAATGCAAAATATTAATAATAGGGAAAACCGAGTGGGTGGTGTGGAGGGGTTATATGGGAACTCTGACCTCTTGGCATGATTTTCCTGTAAACCTTCAATTCTAAAATATATACATAGTTTCATGTATATAAGAACAAACACACACAGCACATTGCACCTGGTTTCTTAAATTGAGAGTATCTCTCAGAGCTTCTCCCATACACAAGCATACACAAGTCTACCTTGTTCTTTTTTTTTTTTTTTTTTTTTAATTTGGAGAAGTTGTGGGTTTTCAGAACAATCATGCATAAAATACAGGATTCTCACACACCAACCCACCACCAACACCTTGCATTGGTGGAGAACATTTTTACTATTAATGATAACACATTTATATAACTGTTCTATTAATTAAAGTCTGTGGCTTAACTTAGAGTTCCCTGTTTGTGCAGTGTAGTTCTATGAATTTTTTTAAAAATTTTATTTTGTCACCATAAATACAATCTAACACTTCCCATTTTAATCATATTCAGATATATATTTCAGTGCTGTTAATTGTGTTCACAATGTTGTGCTGCCATTACTACCACTCATTACCCAAACATTTCTATCATTTCATATAAGAACGCTGTATATATTAAGCCTTAACTTTTCTTTCCGTATCCCCATCCTGTCTCCTGGTAACCTATATTCTAGATTCTGACTCTATGAGTTTGCTTATTCTAATTGTTTCAAATCAGTGAGATCATAAAATATTTGTCATTTTGTGACTGACTTATTTTACTCAATGTGGTGTCTCCAAGTTTCACCCATGTTGTCACCTATATCAGGACTTCATTCACTTTTTTTTTTTTTGTTATGGGTAAAAATCAAAATTCTCACAATACATACAAACATTTGCAAAATGATATATAAATATATATGCATATATGTGTATTTGCTTACAAAAATGTTATTTATATATATATATATACATATATTTTAAGAGGTGCTTAGATTACCAGGACTTCATTCACTTTTAAGCTGAATAATATTCCACTGCATGCACATACCACATTTTATTTATCCATTCGTGGGTTGATGGGCACTTGGGTTGCTTCCAACTTTTAGCAATTGTGAATAATGCTGCTATGAACATCAGTGTGCAAATATCTATTTGAGTCCCTGCTTTCAATTCTTTTGGGTATGCACTTAGTAGTGGGATTGTCGGGTTATATGGTATATCTATACTTAGTTTTCTGAGAAACTACCAAAATGTCTTCCACAGTGGCTGCACCATTTTATATCGCCATCAGCAATGAATTAGTGTTCCTATTTCTCTGCATCCTCTCCAAACACTTGTTATTTTATGTTTTATGTCTCAATACCAGCCATTCTAATAGGTGTGAAATGGTATCTCACTGTGGTTTTGATTTTCATTTTCTTGATGGCTAATGATGTTGAGCTTTTCATGTGCTTTCTAGCCATTTGTATATCTTCTTTGGAGAGATATCTATTCAAGTCTTTTGCCCATTTTTCAATTGGATTGTATGTCTTTTTGTTGTTAAGTTGAAGAATTTCTTTATATGTTCTGAATATTAAGCCTTTATCAGATATGTGGTTTATAAATATTTTCTCCCTTTGTGTTGTTTTACTTTCATGTGATAAGGTCTCATTTATCTACATTTTTCTTTGGTTGCTTATGCTTTGGGTATAAAATCTAAGAAATCATTTCCTAACACAAGGTCCTGAGGATGCTTCTCTATATTTTCTTCTAGGAGTTTGATAGCTCTAGTTCTTATATTTAGGTCTTTGATGAATTTTGAGTTGATATTTGTATATAGTGCGATGTAGGGGGTCCTCCTTTTTTTTTTTTTACAAATGGACATCCAGGTTTTCCAGCATGAATTTGTTGAAAAGTCTATTCTTTACCAACTGAGTGGTCTTTCTGATCTTATAAAAAATCAGTTAGTCATAAATTTGAGGATTGATTCTGAGCTCTCAATTTGATTCCATTGGTTTATGTATCTGTTCTTGTGCATGCTGTTTTGAATACTGTCACTTTGTAGTAAGTTTTAAGATTGGGAAGTGTGAGTTCTCCAATTTCATTTTTCTTTTTCAAGATGGCTTTAGCTTTTTGCAGCCCCTTACCCTTCCATATAAATTTGATGATTGGCTTTTCCATTTATGCAAAGAAGGCTGTTGGAATTTTGATTGGGATTGCACTGAATCTATAAATTGCTTTGGGTAGTATTGACACCTTAACAATATTTAGTCTTTCAATGCATGAGCATGGAATGTCCTTCCATTTATTTAGGTTGTCTTTGATTTCTTTTAGCCATGTACATGCTTGGTTAGATTTATTCCTAGATATTTGATTCTTTTGCTTGCTATTGTAAATGGCATTCTTTTCTTGATTTCTTCTTGCAATTGTTCATTGCTTGTATATAGAAACACTACTGATTTGGGGTGTTGATCTTGTACCCTGCCACTTTGCTGAATTCATTTATTAGTGCTCAGAGTTTTGTTGTGGATTTTTCAGGATATTCTGTATATAGGATCATATCACCTGAATATAGGGCAAGTTTTACTTCTTCCTTTCCAACTTGGATGGCTTTTATTTCTTTTTCTTGCCTAATGGCTCTGGCAAGAACTTCCAGTACAATGTTAAATAACAGTGGTGACAGTGACCATCCTTGTCTTGCTCCTGATCTTAGAGGGAAAGCTTTCAGTCTTTCACCATTAAGTAGGATGCTAGCTGTGGGCTTTTTTCATATATGCCCTTTATTATGTTGAGGAAGTTCTATTCCTAGTGTTCTGTTTTGAATCAAAAAAGGGTGCTGTATTTTTTTTCAAGTGCCTTTTCTGCATACATTCAGATGATCCTGTGTTTTTGGTTTTTTTTTTCCTTCATTCTGTTACTGTGGTGTATTACATTAATTGATTTTCCTGATGTTGAGACAACCTTGCATACTGTTGCATTTGGTTTGCTAGAATTTTGTTGAGGACTTTTGCATCTATATTTATAAGAGATGTTGTTCTGTAGTTTTCATTTCTTGTGGTATCTTTATCTGGCCTTGGTATGAGGGTGGTGATAGCCTCATACAATGAGTTAGGGAAGGTTCCCTCCTCTCCGATTTTTTGAAAGCATTTGAACAGAATTGGTGTCAGTTCTTCTTGGAACTTTTGGTGCAATTCACTAGTGAAGCCACCTGGTCCTGGGATTTTCTTTGCAGAGAGCAATCTGTAGTAAATTGAGAGCAATTTATTGTTCTTTACTGTAATTTATCAGCCTCTTCCTCCTGCTCTTCCCTGGATGCTGTACAATGTTCTTCTGGCTTCTAGAGTTTGAAAATAGTTGTTGCAGACAATTTCTACCTGTTTAGTAGTTATTATGGTGGAAGGACTGAGTCCTGGAGCTCCCTACTCCATCAACTTTCCACAATCCTCCTACCTCCTTCTTTTTAAAGGCTGCATAGAATTCCATTGAATGGTGCAATAGAAATCATTTATCCTGTCCCCTATTGAAGGACACTTGTGGTTCTCAGTTTTACTTCATTAACCATGCTAAAATGAACATTCTTCTCCATTTACTTCCCTATACTTTGGTGAAATTCCTAGCAGTGGAAGTGCTGAGTCAAAGAGAATATGCTTTTGAAACTTTGATAAATATTGCCAGATTGCCCCCAAAGAAGTTACATCAATTTCTACTCCAACAAAAAAATAAATTAGAATGCCAGTTTCATTTGCCCACTTTTCTATTGTGTTATATTTAAGGAAGGAAAGGGGAGATGGAGATTTTTTTTAAAAATTTGTTAGAACACTTCATAAAATAAGGAATTTAGCTATTTATCATGTATTACAAATATTTCCTCCCATTTGTTTTATTTCTTGGGCCTAGTTTATAGCATATCTTTCAATAATATGTTTATCACTATTTTCCTTTATGCCTTCTGGATTTCATTGATTGTAAAAAGTTTCTCCTACTTCAGAAGTATAAATAAATTTACTTATGTTTGCTTACTACTGTGGTCTGATTTTCTTTTTACATTTAATATCTGATCTATCCGGAATTTATTTTGGTGAAAGAAATAAGGTGGTATTCTAGTTGTCTCAATAACATTTACTGATTAATCCATCTTTTCTTCACTAATTTGAAATGCCACCTTTATCATATAAAAAATCCTAAATGTATCTGGATCTATTTCTGAGTTCTATGTTATTACATTCCAAGTGCTTAGTTCTTTTCCAGTAAAAACTGTTCTGATAATGTAGTTGCATAATTTGCTTTAGAATTTGATAGAACTCGAACTTCCTCATTACTCCTCAAATATTTTTCCAGTTTATTCTCAGATGTTTATTTTTTCAGAAATCTTTAGTATTTTTTTTGTAAACTGCTCTAAAATTTATATTTATACGGACATGATCTGGAAAGTTTATTGCACCTTATTACATATTTTACATTCAACTTTGGGATATTTTTTAATTTAAATAAACATTTTACTTTAGAATAATTTTAGATTGAAGTTGTAAAAGTAGTAGAGTTCTTACATATCCCACACTGACTTCCCCCTATTGTTAATATTGTACATTAATATGGTACATTTATCACAACTAATGAAGCAACATTAGTACATTAATATTAAAGTCTATACTTTATTCACATGTCTTTAGTTTTTACTTAATGTTCCTTTTAGTTCTATCATCTCATCCAGGAAACCACATTACATTTAGTTGTCATGCCTCCTTAAGTCCATTCCTCTTGACTGTGGCATTTCTCAGACTTACCTTGCTTTTGATAATCTTGACAGTTTTGAGAAGTATTGGTCAGGTATTTTATAGACGGTCCTTCAATCTGAGTTTATCTGGTGTTTTTCTCAGGGTTAGGCACGGGGAATAGGTTTTTGGGTGGAAGACCATCAAGTATCATTCTCATCACATCATATCAAGGATCCATGCTAGCAACAAAACTTATCACTGATGATGTTAATCTTGAACACCTGGGTGAGGTAGTGTTCGTCAGGATTGTCCTTTCTGAAGTTATTCTTTTTTATGCCTTTCCATATTGTACTCTATGGAAGGAAGTCACAATTTACAATCTACTTCTTTAGGGGGAATCTCTATATAAATTACTTGAAATTCTGCAAGGAGATTTGTCTCTCCTGTCCCATATATTTATTTCACAATCACTTATTTATGTTAATATAGATTCATAGATATTCATTTTATACTTTGGGAATATATTATACTCAAATTTTCCCAACTTTGGCCATAGGGAGCTCTTTCAGTTGGCTCCTGTGTCCCTTTGACATACCCATGTCATTGTATGGTTTTCTTTTTTTTTTTTTTTTTTTCCACTTTGTTTTGCTTTGCTTTGCTTTGGTTTTTTGAGTACTTCCTTACTTTGTGGCATTATAAAATTCTTCAGACTCATCTTGTATATTCCCTGCCCCAGTTCTAGAATGAGCCATTTCTCCAAGGAGCCCTGGTCCCTTTTATTGGAGACTGGCATTAGAAACCAAGATCTGGGCATTGGGTATACTTGTTATTGGGGTGTCATTGCTTCTAAGCCCTCTCAGGTGACAGAACAAGGAAATATATGTTTATGTACTAGCTCATGTATATACACGTATCAATATATATTTATATATATCTATCTGTATCTATATTATTTATTGTCATTTTAAGTCCCCACTACCCCACCAACTCAACCCATATCCTACTGACATTTTAATTGGTATCATATTGAATTTATAGATTAATTGGGTGTTTGTTGTTGTTTTCTTATTTTTGTAAAAGCTTCATGTAAAATATGCAATAATTGGCAATATTTTATGTCTATCATTTTAGTCTTTTATTATCCTCAGAAAAGTTTAAAAGTTTTCTTTCTGTTACAGACTCATTCTTCTTGTTAGTTTATTCCAAGAAATTTTATCATTCCTAAGCTTTTCTAAATGAGATCTCTTCTTCCACTATAACTTTTTATTATTTGTAAAGCAGAAAAAATAATGGTATTTTAAGAAATGTATTTTGTAACCATCCATCTTGTTGAATTCTCCTACTGTTTCTATCTTCTTTTCACCTGAATGTTTTGCGTTTTCGAGGTTTCATCTGCAAATAATAATAATTTCTGTTTCCTTCTTTCAATAATTTTATCTCTTCTTTGTCTTGTCTACTTGTATTGTCTAAAAAAGAGACTGGCAAGCTTTTTCTATAAAGGGCCAGATAGTAAACATTTTAGGCTAAATGGGCTATAAGCCTTTGTCACAACTAATCAATTCTGCAGTTGTAGTACAAAGTTAGCCATAGATAATACACAAATGAATAAGCAGGGCTGTGTTCCAATAAAATATTTACAGTTGGTCCATAAGCCATAGTTTACTGACCCCTGATCTAGAATCCCAAATACTGATGGTGACTGTGGGTATCTTGTCTTGTTTTAATCTTAACTTTATTTTTATTTTATTTTATTTTTTTTTCCCACCAGGAGGTCCCGGGGATCGAACCCGGGTCCCTCCATATGGGAGACGGACGCCCAACCAGTTGAGCTACATCCAACCCCTTAATCTTAACTTTAAACTGAATATTCTTCTGTTTATAGCTGGCCTTTGATTACAAATACACACATATGCACACACACACTATTTAAACAATGTTAAAGAAATATCCACCTTGTCCTGTTTTCTCTATAAGTATATTTAGTAGGAATATTATTGAATTTTGTTAACTGCCTTTTGGCAATTATTGAACTTTAATATCTTTGACCTATAAATATAGTAAAGTATGTTAATAAACTTCTTTTATTTATTTATTTATTTATTTATTTATTTTTAAGATTTTATTTATTTATTCATTTATCCCCCCCTTGCTGCTTGTGCTCACTGGGTCAGCTAACCACGCCGTGCGGGCGGGCTTGCCTTCACCAGGAGGCCCCGGGAATCGAACCCGGGGCCTCCCATATGGTAAACGGGAGCCCTACTGATTGAGCCACAGCCGCTTCCCCGTTAATAAACTTCTTAAAATGAAATTACTCTTACACTTATGGGACAAAATTCACTTGGTTTTGGTTTATCATTCTTTTCAGATGTTGTATGTTACTGAATTATTTTTGTTAATAATCTATGTTTGTATGGTTACGGTGTTTTATTTGGCTGGCTTTATGAATATAATTTGAAAGTCTTCCTTTCTATGGAAACAGTGTTATGTTTAGGACTTACCTGCTCATTTAAATTTTGAGGAAATTCACCATAAACCACCTGGATCTGAGGTTTCTCCAGGGAAAACTCTTTGATCACTTTCCCTATTTCTTCCATGGGTATTCATCTATTTAGATTGTCTGGTAATAGATCTGGTGTCAATTTTTGGTGATTCATATGTTCCTAGAAAATCATTTATTTCATCCAGATTGCCAAAATTGTTTGCTGAAAAGTTCACAAAGTACCATTTATGATTCTTTTCATTTCCTCTGCATCTGTTGTTGTTTGCCGCTTTTCATTTATAATTTTTTATATTAGTGAATTCTTCCATTTCCCCTCTTAATTAAGCTAGCCAATGCTATCTCTGCTTTTTGGGATGCATTTATAAATTCTAGTTTTCTTTTTCATGCTTTCTAATTAATTAATGTCTGCTTTTTATTTCTTTTCTAGGTTAGTTTTTTTGTTGCTTTCTAACCTCCTAAGAAGTCATGTCAAGCTGTAAATTTTCAACAAGAACAATTTTAGTGATACTCCATAGATTGAGACATATGAAGTTTCAATTATGTTATTTTCTAGATTTTCTGCAGGTTGGGTTTAATTTATTCTTTGGCCCAAAGGTTAAGAGAGAAGGTTTGTTTTGTTTTGTTTTGTTTTGTTTTGGGGGTTTGGGTAGTGTCCTCTTTTATCTCCTCCTAATTTAATTATTTTAATTGTGTTATGGTCAGAGACAATCTTCTATTTTTGAAGAATTGATCAACAATTTTAATAAATCCTCAGATACGATCGATTTCTATCAATGTTCCATTAACTGTAGTATTTCTTAAAGCAGAGAATATTTGACATTTTTCTTTCTAAGAACAATGCTGTTTCTGCATTATTGGTTCCTAGAAAGCAGGAAACCTGCCTTATTCAGGTTTGCATCTCTAATACCTACCAGTTTGCCCGGTACACATTGCACAGTTAAATAGCTACTCAACAAATGGTTGCATGAATGTGGCCTGTATTCAATGGGTTTATTTTTCTGAACTTAACTGACTCTATACAGTCTCTCCCCACACCAGCACAAAACTGACGGGCCGCTAAGCCATTCATTTCATAGGGATCCAGGGTAAAATGAGCCAATAAAAAAGTTAAAATAGAATGTGATATGCAGGTTATTATAAATCTGGCTTAGACTATTCTTTCTTTCCTAAATGTCTTCCCCTTTTCATTTTATTACTCATCCTTTAAGGCTCAAGTCCTGACTCAACCATGAAGCAGGCAATCTGAGTTCACTGATGCTCTCCTTTCTCTACTCTGTCTTGTGGCCCTTATGGACTCTACTTATTTTGACATGTCATCTAAAGAGCCTTACCCTGTTATCCAGCTGTTTTAAGTGTCTGTTGTCTTCGAGTACCTTACATTGCTTTCTATGCTGCAACACACCCAGAAGAGCGCTCAGTAAATGCCTATTGTGTCAGCAAAAGAAAAGTTAAAAGAAATGAATACCCCTGACTTTGGTTGCCATTCTAGCCCTACTACTTCACGGTCATGAGACATTAACTAGGTCACTTAACTATCTGGGCCTCAGTTTTCTGTAAGGGCACTAAAGCCCTTTCAAGCTTACAAGATGCAATTGTTTTTGTCACACGTGTGATTCTACGAGGGAAAGAAACAGGCAACCACAATAGGAAAACAGCACAAAACATATATCCGCTTGGCCAAGTAACCATAGCACCGTCGTTCTATGAGTTCAGCCATCGCCCTACCCCATGGTTTCTTCGTTTTTTTCTCCTGCACCCTCCAATCATGGCCATCCCCCAGTGGCGGTCCTCAGCTCTCACCCTTCCTCTTGCTTCGCTCATTCAGAGAACATCAGCTGTCACTAATGTTTCTGCTCTCCATCTGCCCCCTCTGGGCCCACTTCTCCCTAGCTGACTCTCTGTTAGACACCACACTTTCTCATCACAGTGGTTCTTCATATTCCATTCTCCTAAGCTCATACATTGCCTCCTCTACCCCTACGCTAAGACCAATTCCTCTTCCTGATGTTCCCATTTGTCTTAACTGCCCTACCATTCTCCTCAGTCATCTTTGGTCCCATCTTCTCCCTCAACATTCAGTCAGTTGCCAAGTCATCCAGAATCCACCAATCCAACACTTGGAATCCATCCTTTCTTTTCCATTCCCACTGTTACTGCCCTGAGGCTTCCATCACTCCTTCCTTCTCATTGCTTCATAACTGCCCCGTTTCCATATGATCCAATCTATGCTATGCAACACTGACTGATGAATCTTCCTACAGTATGGCTCAATACTATAAGGTTGATAAATTGCTATCTTGTCTGTGTTGACTTAATTAACCACTCAATCAATCACAATTAATGCTCTGGAGTCAAACTGTTCAGACTAATTTTCTAAATCTGCCACATACTACCAGTGTCCTTGGGCAAATTAAGTAACCAACTCCAGTTTCTTCACCTGGAGAGAGAGAGAGAGTGAGAATGGAAAATAATAATAATGGCTAACATTTAAGGAAAACGTATTATATATACCAGGTATTATGCTAGGTGTTCATATGAATTAAATCAGTTTAATCTTTTTTTTTTTTTTTTAAAGATTTTATTTATTTATTCATTTATCCCCCCCCTTGCTGCTCGTGCTCGCTGGGTCAGCCAACCACGCCGTGCGGGCGGGCTCGCCTCCACCAGGAGGCCCCGGGAACCGAACCCAGGGCCTCCCACATGGTAGACGGGAGCCCTACTGATTGAGCCACAGCCGCTTCACCAGTTTAATCTTCAAAGCATCCCTAATGGGGTAGGGATTGTTTTGATCTTCATTTTTCAGGTAAGGAAATTGAAGCTCAAGTTTCAGTGCTCAGGATGTCACTGCTAGTAAATGGTGAAACTGGGGTCTAGAACTCAGGTCTGTCTGGCAGCAGAGCTATTGGTAAAGTGTTGGTTTGCTTTTTAATTAAATTATATTTTAAGTACAATAGAAGTGTAGATCCTAAGGCAACAGTTAGGTGGGTTTTGATAATTTAGTACACCCATGTAACACCACCCAAATCAAGATATAGAACATTTTCATTACCATTTTTAAAAATTGGGTTGTCTTCTTTATATATTCTAGTAAATCCTTTTTCAGATACACATACTGTGAATATTTTGTCCCAGTTTGTGGCTAACCTATTCATTTCTAAAAACTCATTTTGATTATCAGAATTTTTATTTAATCTATGCTATCATTTATGGTTAGTACTTTTTGTGTCCTAAGAAGAAATCCGTGTGTAGTCTATATTTTCTTCTAGAAGATTTACAGTTCTAGCTTTAACATTTAGATCTATTATCTATATCAAATTAATTTCACCACCTGCCTCCCAAGATGGCTCCCTTGTCTCTTTGCTCGTTGTTTTTGCTCGTTGTCTGCTCATTGTCTGTTTTTTCTTTAGGAGGCACTGGGGACCAAACCTCCCATGTGGAAGGTGAGCGCTCAATTGCTTAAGCCACACCTGCTCCCTCAAATTAATTTTTATTTATGGCATGAGGTAGGGGTTGAGGTTTACTTTGTTCCATAGATCTATCTAGTTTTTCCAGCACCATTTCCCCTGTTGAATTTCCTTGGCATCACTGTGAAAAACCAACTGACCATATGTGTATGGGTTAATTTCTAGATTCTAGATTCTGTTCCACTGATCTAACAACATCACCCTGTGTTTGACTTCCATTGTATCTCAGGGGAGGCCTGCCATCATTTTTAATGCTGCATTTTAGATCTCAGCATTGATTTCCTTGGTCAATTTTGCAAAATTCTTGGCCATGATCTCTTCAAATATTTTGTTTCTCCAATCTTTCTCTCTCTCCTTTCTTTGTGGGACTCCAACTACATGTGTGCCAGACCATTGATTATGCTCTACAGTTCTCAGATGCTCTCTTCAGTGTTTTCATTCTTTTTCCTCTTTGTGATCATTTCAAATAAATTCTATTGACTTATCTCAAGTTCACTGATTCTTTCTCCTGCTGCATCTTGTCTGCTTTTTGGTCCATCAAATATATTTATTGTTTGTAATATTTTTCATTTGGGGAATTTCCATTTGGTTCTTATAGTTTCCATTTCTTTTCTGATATTCCCCATCTATTCATGCATATTGTCTATCTTTTCTATTTAACATACTTACCATAGTTATATTAAAGTTCTTGCCTGCTAATTTCAATATCTAGGTTATCTGTGGTCTGCTTCTACTGACTGATTTTTCTCATGATTTTGTGTCACATTTTCCTACTTCTTCCTCCCTTCCTCCTTCCCTTCCTTCCCTTCTCCCTTCCTTTCCTCAATCCTTCCTTTACTAAATACCTGAATATCTGTGTAAAACAAAAGTAGAGACTAAAGTAGATAATTATTTATCCCATAAAGGGCATGCCCCTTTCTTTGTCAGGTAAATTCAATATAACCTCTAGTTAAACTATGTCTTGGCTATGTTGCAGATTTAGTTAGATACAGTTCACTACTGACTTGAAAAAGTTTGGAGGTTTAGATCAGGACTTTCCCTTCAGCAGGGCTTGGGATCTGAGCATTAAAGACTTCAGAGATCTCTCTTTGCTTTATAATCTATCTACCAGCTTTCCAATCTGCAGATCTCCCTATGCTTTATAGCCCAGCTGTTGGATTTTGAGGTCACTGGAGAATTCATTTCCTTTCTTGCTCTGTGCTCAGCTTTTCGTACTTCAGAAGCTCTCTCTCTCTCTTTCTCTGCTGTCCTGCCCCTAGCCCTCAACAGGGCTTGTGAAGGCCTTGTTTGTCTCTTAGCAACTACTTTCCGCAATCTTGTCCACTGCCCAACATTGGCTGGTCACTGCCTTGCACTTGGTGATGGTTCTCTGTGCCTCCAGAGTATTTCTCTAAGCTTTCCTGTCCTGTTTCCAGCCTTTGTGGTGTCCACTGCATAGAATTAATGAAGGCCCAGTATAGCACAGTATGCCTTTGGGGGATTGCTCTCTCCCATGCTGTCCTGCCTGCTACCTTCAATGGGCTGCTGACTTATGGTCTGTGAGGGCCTCATGCCCCTCAGGGAGTGAACTCTGAGCTCTCCTGCCCTGACTCAAGGCCCTTGTAGTTAGTAAAGGCCGTGCGCACCCTGGAAATGGTATGAGCCTATGTCACATTTAGGATGTATCCAAATAAATTGTTTGCTATTAGGGCATGGAGAGCACCATGAAGTCCAATGTAGGCTGATCCATGTTCAAATAGATTATTTTCCATTTCTGGAAGTCAGTTAATTTTCCTGGTTATGATATTGACAGTTTTCCATTGTTTCTTGCTGGCATCATCTGGTTCATGGTTTTCTATCTTGAGCCTTATGTCTTCCTTGCCACAGCAACCTACTCACATGTGGGGAAGTTCAAAAATGTAGATTCTCTGGCCACATTCCTGGAAATTCTGATTCTGTAGGGCTGGTAGGGCTCAAGGATCCGAACTCTTTCAAAGAATTTCAGAGGATTCTGATAATCAACTAATGCTGGGAACCACTGATCTAGCCCTTTCCCACCCATTTCTCATTTTGACTGATAACAAAATTGAGGCTTAGAGAATCTAATAGATATGTCCCAAGTGATTGCAGTTCAAGTTCCCAATCCAGGATTAGATATCTCTTTTCTTTCCCAGTTGAATAGTCTTTGGGTTATACTTCACATACGATGGAATTCCTGCTCTCCCCACCCCCCATCTTTGTATTAACAGATATTCTCATTCTATTACAAGTAAAAGAGAATTTGTCATCTATTTCTTCTCAATTGGTGAAGATTATATATAGGTGAAGTGTGGAATAGTACTTTTATCCATACAATGGAAATGATACCTGCCCTATGTACCTTAAACTAATTAACTGATAGATTTTAATAACATGTATTTACTGTGGAAATTTCCCCTGCACCTGAAGGAAAATGAAGGTAGGCCCCATGTCTTTTCTGCTCAATCTTAAATAAACAAAAAGTTCTAGAGTCCCTTTTAGTCACAGAACATGGTCTCAATTCAGTAATAAAATAGCCAATTTAATTTAGACATTAATAAGAATAATAACTGAACGGACTGAAACACATCATATAAATCTATATACATCCTGTCTACAAGAAACTCACTTCAGAGAGGGGGCAAGTATAGCATAAAGAGAGTTGTGTGATGATGACACCATTAAGTATTGTATTGTGGTGGTAGTTACGTGATGCTACCCATGTGACAGAATTGCATAGAACTTTACACACACACACAAGGGCATATACAACTGTGAAATCTGAATAAGTTCTGTGGAATGTACCAGTGATTTCTTGGCTTTGATCTTGAACTATGCTGTAGTTATGAAGACGTTAACACTGGGAGAGGCTGGGTGAAGGGTACACCATTCTTCCCTGTGATTTTTTATAACTTTCTGTGAAGTAATTATTTCAAAATAAAAAGTAATCACATACACAGAGTGGGGTTTTCTATGATGCCATCTCATCATTTTATTCTATGATGGATTAACATCATTTGAAGCACTGTGGCCAAAAATGTTTCAAGACTCATTTTATGGTGAAGGGAATAAACTCTACTTGGTTGATGCACTCACCTCCACTATTATTGATAAAGTTTCTTGCTCATTTTCATTTTCACTTTTCTCCTTATCATGAATTAAATGTGTTGTGTGCCACTGTAATTAAAGCAATCCTCTTTTTAAGATGCAATCTTGGAAAAAGGGTGAAAGAATGGTGAACAGACATATTTTCAATAGTCAGTCAAAGCAAACAATGGCCTTATAATTGGAAAACTTCCAGCATGACAAATCCTTTCCCAATAAAACGCACTGCCTAACAAGGGAAATTTTCAGTATTTGCACTGGATTTCTGTACAGGCTTATTCCACTTATACATGAGCAGCACAACTTCTCTGGGAAGAAGACTGTGTCTACAGTATAAGGTTTAAGAAAAAGCCCTACTTTTCCTTCATTAGTTCACATACAAGTTGACACTGCTCTGTGCATAGGTCCATGGGTCACTCTGCATGTGTCTGTCCCTGGGTAGGACTGAACTACATCACTGATTTGGTATTCAAAATGTAACTTCCAGCAGAAACTCAAGAAATTCTATAGTAGTAAGGCTGGCATGGTGCCTGCTGCCTCTTTGTCTAGTGGGGACCTCCAATGTGTGTAGCACTTTAGAGTTTACATTATTTCATTTGATCTTTAAAGCAACTTATGAAGTAAATTGTACAAGCCCCATCTTACAGGCAAGGGAGGTGTCTGAAGTTATTTTGTGTGTGAATCCCAGAAAAGATCATGTTCTTAGAATGAATCTGTTCCTGTGGGTGGGGGTACCTTTGATTGGACTGCATCAGGGAGGCATGATCCAGGTTGGGTCTCTGCCCTCTCACTGGAGTCTTAAATAAACCAAACTGAAAGAAGAGACACAGAGAAAGGGAGCTCTGCCATTTTGACCCTGCCAAGTGTGAGAGAGGATTCCAGATTCGCCCAAAGCTACAGAAAGACAGAGAAGCCCCCAGAGGCTCAAGGAGACAAGGCCCAGGGACAGAAGCCTGATGGCCCACAACTGAGCTTGAGGAGCAAGCAGAGAGAGACCAACAGACCCGCCATCTTGCCTCGCCATGTGGCAGGACTCCAGGATCTGCTAGCAGCCGACCTTTGGTGAGAAATCATCTCTGATGGTGCCTTGATTTGTTCATTTTCTCAGGCTTGGAACTGTAAGCTTTTACCCCTAATAAATTTCCCATTATAAAAGCCAACCCGTTTCTGGTTGCCTTAGCAAACTACGACAGGAGGTAAGCTCATATTGTCCACCGTCACAAAATGCCAGGTATTCCAACCCAAGTCCACTGCTTGTCCCACTATATCATGAAATTTGTACAGAATTCCATCTTGTATAGATTCAACATACATGAATTAAACCATGCCCACTCACAACAAAAAAGAGAGATTAACAATTTAATTAGTACCATACAAAATAGTTTACATGTATATGTCATCATACTGTATATTAATCTATATTATATATAATAGAATATTAATATATTCATATTACATGATAGATTTACTTAACGAATCCATATATACTATATTTTGTGGATGCTTTAAGGGATTTTAAGGATAATTGTGACTATAGAGATTTTAGTCTTATCAACTTAATTAAAAATATTGCACAACCGCTGTGTAAAATGTAAGTCCACTGTTCCACAACAATTCAGCAATACAAAGTAATAGAACAAGCTGCTATAATAAATCAGTCTAATCACTTTTTCTAAAGGTCTGTATGATATCACCTTACATTATTTTACTTTTCATAATTCTAAAAGTAATACATATTTATTGTAGAAAATTTGAAGAAAAACAACAAAAAATTAGCTCACTTCTATTCTGGATTTTTTAAATTATCACCTATTTGCTTTCTTAAATATATAACATGAACTAGTAGGATAAAATCCTTCAAGAAAATTAGTAAATGCTGAGGTTTATGAACTACGTGAATAAAAAGATTTTTAACCTTTTCTGTAGGGCTCAATTACATAGGCATCCTTTCTAAAGCTTTAAAATTGGATTTTTACAAATTCCATTTACATGCATCTCAGGAATGAGAAGGGCACATCTGGCCCTTTGCTACATTTTATTAGTATGTTAAAAACTGCCAGGGAAACTCCATTGCCCACCACCTATCAGATACTTATTACTTCTATCTCTCCTTTGGGTTTGCTCTTTCAGTCAGACAAGTTTCTATTCCTCTCACCCCTGGGTTCCATCCAGACCTCTAAATTCTCCGCAATGCTTGTGGTTTTAATTTCCACCAAAATTTTTTGGGTTCAACTCTGCTAACCTCAGGCTGTCATGACGCTGACCCTGGCCAGTGAGCAACAGAGTGCATGTGGATTTTGTAATGATGGGTCAGTTGTTTGTCACTGACTGGAGACCATGTGTTTCAGACCTCCTGGCACTGCCTTCATTTCATACAACTATGTCATTTCCAGTAGAAGCAATTCACTAAATATACAACCAAATTCATTAAACATTTATGATTTTACAAGACTTTTTGTTCAAAAAGCTTTCAAAAATCAGAAAAAAAAAAGAAATTTTTTGGGTCACACGTCAATTTTCAGGTAAGAAAATATGATTACTGTATGTGTATTTTATTCATTTGCTCTCTCTACTCCAGTGGTTCTTAGCCTAAGGGTTGCAAGAACAACTAGGGGCTTCTGGGTGGACTTTAGGATCATGACAAAATTTACGTTATCCTCTTGTTCCTGGTCTCACAGTGATGGGCTATATTTCCCAGCATCCCTTGTGGTTTGGTGTGGTCATGTGACCGGGTTCTAGCCAATGGAATGCGAGGAGGGGCGATGGATGCCACTACCAGCTCTGGCTCATAAAAGCCTCTTAGGTGTACTCCTCCACATTTTTCCCCTTTCACCCTTTGAATGTCCATAGATAACTAATATAGGATATTTTAAATTTTTTGAGTACAAAATAATAACAACAGCAAATATGAATATAGCACTTATTTAACTGTGCCAGGAACTGATCTAAGAGCCCTATATATATTAACTCATTTCATCTGAACAGCAATCCTAGGTGATAGATACCATGGTTAGTAACATTGTCTCCATTTTCCAGATGAGGACCCTAAAGTACAGAGATGTTAAGTAACTTCCCCAACATCACACAGCCAACAAGTGGCAGGGCTGGAGTTAGTGTTCAAGGGGTCTGGCTCCGGCATCCGTTCTCCATAATACTCTGCTTCTTTTCAGATTGGTAATATGTGTTTCGTATTTTGTGATAACTCCAAAGTAGCCTAAAAATGTGATCAGTCAGAAAGTCCTTATTGGATAATAGTGACTCATCTTCAGCCTTCCTGGGAGCTTAGTTGGGGCACTACAAGTCAATTCCTTACAAATTCACTCTAGCTAGTAGCACAGAAGTCCTGGATTTGAGTCTCAAAGCATTACTGAAGAATCCTTAATTGTTCTTCTTAACTATTTTACTTGCTAATATTTAGGGACAATCTGAGAGGAAGGAAGAAGTAAACAGGATCATTAAAAGGTGCCTCATGGTTTCCTCTGCTCCCCATCTCTCTCAGACCCAGGAGGGGAATGGTTTCTCCCTGGGAGGGTGGCTTGCTTAGTGCTAATAAAGACGGAGGCCCACAGGGCATATCTATGCATCGTTCTGCAACCAAACAGATAATCCTGTGAAACTCCAAAGTAGAGGCAATCCATGAAACAAAGCCATCTCGAGGTGGCGTCCTAGGGGGTGCAGTTGTAGCTGGAAGTGTGCCTTATCACAGCTGTCAGAATCCCTGCCTAGGATGGAGGTTCCATAATACCCGTCATCCCTCACTTGACTCTCCACATCGTCTTTATAATGCCAGGTAACATTTCTGACTTCAGTCTCAATCCTCAATTTATACTTAGCTTTCCGAACTAATGTCTTCTGCCACTGACCCAAATTGTTTTTATAGATGTGAACTTAAGCTACATAGATAGATAAAGGAGAAATATATTTTTTTGATACTTAAAAGTAGCTTCCTGCTTTAGTAGTCTCAATGTCTCCCAACACAGTTCTCTACTTTAACAAATCATAGTCAAAGAATACCTGGAAAGGCCATTGAACTATACCTACCAAAGGAAATCAGTAAGACAACAAAGGCTTAATTTTGAGACTATTAAATATAAACAAAATCTTAGTGAATAGTTCATAAACTTTCTAACTACTGGCAGCCTATTTTCCTGACCTTGATCTGAAAATATCTATAGACTCTTCTTGGGCCAAGAACCCATCATTGAGCCCCTTTCCCCACACAAGTGAAAGGCATAAATTCATGTTTGGCAGGGATATTGTAACATAGTTGCCCTATTAAAAAATAAAATACTGATTAAAATGTTAATTCAGCAAAGCAAGTCTGCCTCCTGAATCTTGGAATAATTTAGGGCTCAAAATCTTTTGATTGCCTTTCTGGGCCCTTCAAAAATATGTAGAGATTTCCGTCTCTGGTTTTTAAGTCATAGCATGTGTTACTGAGAATCTGAAGAGCTTTTCCATGGCTCCTTCCTTCATCACACTGAGTTCCTAGTGGGTTGGGACCAAGCCATATTTCTTCTGGCCTTTAACAAAAAAGAAAAAAAAAAAAAAAGAAAGAAAAAAGTCCACATATCTTAGGACACAGTGAGTTCTTTGAAACCAAATGGAAGCAGAATTACTGCCCAATCTTCTAAGTGTGTCATGGATTGATGAGTCAACATTTGAAAAGTGCTTGAAAGTTCTTAGATGAAAGACCACAGATCTGTATAAAGTATTATCATTATAAAAATAACTCAATTTTCCCGTGGTGTTTTTTTTTTTTTTTTTAAGGGAATGTTCTTTTGGTTGTTGTTTATAACCTTTTTTTTTTTTTTTTCTTTAAGAAATAATAAAAACCACCCAAAGTGGAATACTCTTATGGAAGAAAATTAAATCTTCAGTACTTTGGTTGGATTAAAAAAAGGGAGTGGGTGGCTGAGCTATGCCTTTGAGAATGCTCAAGGTACTGCCTGAATGGTAATATCTGAGAATTGCAAATATATTGCAAATGTAAATAACACATTTTTTACAAATTTTACAATCATATTAATGATCCCTAACAAAATTTCTAATCAGATTTTTCTTTCTTTTTTCTATTCAGTTTATAAAAAAACCATAATTCTCTCTCATATAGTTTGCATATTCCCTCATCTTTCTTCCTTATTGAAGAGAAGATATATTCTACAAACAAGATGTACACAAGAAGGAATGTAGTCAATCAACTGTTAATAGTTTATTCATCCTCCGTTGAAAGTTAACATGTATAATCTCACCTCACCAAGCACAGTGGCTATGACTGGACTGAATTATGTCAGGAATATATAATTTACTGCCTGAAACTTTTTATAGCATCCTGATGAAACAGAAAGAATGAGACATTACTGTTTCAAAGAAGTTGTCTAGGGAAAAAAATTCTATTTAGCATTTTCTCACCTTTAGTAGGTCAATGTATTAAATATGTAAGTACAATAAATAGAACAAAGGACACTAAATTAGTTCCTTATGGCCAACAGATAACTGCTTAGATTCTCTGGGTTGATGAATTACTTCTTGTGAACAAACCAGACATGGAGGAGGAGAAAAGTGATACAGAGAGTAGCGATTTCTCCTCTTATTTGTACCATCTTCCAACGTTGGAAAAGTCCCTAGCGCCTTCTGAGAGTTTTTGCCTAACTACCCATGCAATTGTAATTTTTCAAAGTTATGCTCTTGCTCCAAAGGGTCAGGTGCTTCCTGAAGTGACGAGATATGGGCCACACCACATACTCCAAAGAATTTTAGAAACAGGACTTTAAAAATTATGTTCTTGGTCAAAAGGTACAATGCCTTCTTTCATATTCTTTCAAATAAGAAAAATAAAAGTAGAGGTTTGGGGAAAGCATCCAAGTATTTTAGCAGGGAGGTTTCTCCTAAGTTTCCTTTGGCCACCAAGCCAAAGAATTTTTGACAGATAATTGGACTAGAAATAGTGCCCCTGGAAACCATCAGCCAACATTCCCACCCACTAATTATGTGATTCATTTTCATCTTTTTTTTTTTTTTTGCCTCTCACCCCCCCTCCCTTTTTTTTTCCATTTTTCCTTCTCCCACCCTTTCCCTGTTGCTTTTTCTTTGGATCACCTATACCTCTGCTAGTCTCCTTAATCTATTTACTTGTGTTATAACTCACTGCCCTAGATATATTTCCCTTTATTTCTGGCTCTCCTGGCCTCTGGATTCCTCCTGGGCAAATTCTCTTGACTTACTGCTTAAGTTTCTGTAAAGACCTTAACTATTTTGCAAGTGGGAAACCTCTTCTAGAGGCCTGCCTGACTGCTCCAACTTGCAGTGATTTTTATTTCACTTAAAGTTCTATGGCACCAATGACTGGGTGCCACACAGTTAGCACTTAATTGCTATTTGCTAATATCTCATGTCTCTTCTTTCCAATGGAGTAGGCAGCTATTCGAGGACAGAGAATAAATATGGTGATATCTAGCTCTTGAAAAATATTCCGAACAAACTCAACGAATAGTCATTGATTAACTAGCATAGTGAATATGTCTCATGGAAGTAAGATATAGCCTCATTTGGAGGTAAATGAAACTGAGGTCAAATGAGTTTTAGATATTCAAGCTCTTTTATTCAAGAATATAGGAGACAGATTGGTATTATATAAGAGTCTCGCTAATGGAATATAAAATGTTTTGCCTTGAAGTGTTTCCATAGCAGTTAGTGGTTATGACAGTTTGAAGTTCTTTTATGAATCCTCAAAAGAAAAAGATTATGTTTTTGAACTAATCCTTTCCTGTAGGTGTGGAACCTTTTGATTGGACTATGTCAGTAGGCCTAAGCCAGCTTGGGTCTCTGCCTTCTTACTGGGTCTGATATAAACTAAGACACAAAGAGAGAGAGACTCACACACAGAGAGAAAGGAAGCTGCCATTTTTGACCCTGCTATGTGAGAAAGGACTTGAGGATTGCTAGCAGCCAAAGCTCAAGCATGAAGCCCCCAAGAGGCTGGGTCCAAGGAGCAGCTTAAGAGGAGATGAGCCCTGCCATATGCCTGATCGCCATGTGGCAGGACACCAGGATCACCAGTAGCTGACTTTGGTGAGGAAGCATCTTTGATGGTGCTTTGATTTGGACATCTTATGGCCTCAGAAATGAAAGCTTTTACCACAACAAATCCTTTATAAAAGCCAACACATTACTGGTACTTTGCATCGGCAGCCCTGTGGCAAACTAAGACAGAAATTGTAAACAGAAGAGTGAGGTTTGTGCTGCTTGCAATTACCAAAAATTTTGGAACAGCTTTATTAATGAATAAGGGCTATATTTTGGAGGAATTATGAGATGCTTAATAGAAAAAGCCTAGAATGCTTTGAAGAAACTGTTAGTAGGGATATGGACTCTAAAATTATTTCCGATGAGACCTTAGAAGGAAATGATGAAACTATTATTGGAAACTTGTTTTAAAGTTGCAGAAAACTTGGCAAAATTGACTCCTGATGTTAGATGGAAGGTGGAATTTGAAAATGACGAGCTTGGACATTTAGCTGAAGAGATTTCCAAAGTAAATGTGGAAAATGTGGCCTGGCTCCTCCTTGCAGTTTATACCAAAATGCGAGAGGAAAAAGATAAACTGAGAACTATACTGCTGGGCAAAACTGAGAACTATACTGCTGGGCACAAAGAAACCAGAGACTGATAATTTGGGAAACTTGAAGCTTCCAGAAAACAAACCCCAGAGGACAGTGCCCCATGTGAGGACTTAGCCATTTCAGTTCAAGTCAGGATTGGAAATGCAGTTATCCAGGAAGGACTTGTGGCAAGTCTTACTATCTGATGGTTTGGACCCCTGAGAACTGCATGCAAAACTGACAAGCTATTTGCAAGATCTGTATGAATGAAACTATTGTCAGCTTGGATTAAAAGGGTTAGGGAGGGGGGAGACTGAAGGAAAAACAGCTTCAAGAGGAAAACCATGGAAGCTGAGGACATCTTCTCGGGCCAGGAGAGGGACCCCACCCATGTAGGTGGAAAGGATGAGTTTGCCACAGTATTTGAAGAGAGTGGATCTTCCAGCATGTTTTTCAGGGAGAGTTTGGCCACCCCAGCTACAGAGAGGGTGGAGCATGTTCCCCAGTGATTAGGGAGAGTTAGGTCACCACCCCACTGCCCTGCGGGGGTTTGTCCTATTCCCCATAGCTTAGGGAGAGTTAAGTTGCCACCCTACTGTTCTGAAGGGTTTGGGCCTGTATACCAGAGATGAGGGAGAATGTTGCCACCACCCCACTGGGATGACACTGTCCCCCAGAGATTGGGGAAAGTGTGGCCATCACCCCAATGTTCCTGGAGGGTGAGGTCTAGAGCTCAGCTGCCACCTAGTTGCTTGATGAAGGCAGAACCTAAAAGATGGCCATTGGGCAAGTCCATGGAAGGGGTCAGCCCCCATGAAAACCCCGAAAAGAAACCATTTTTCTAGAGATGACTCTCATTCTTTGAAATCTAATGGAGTATGCCTTGCAGGTTTTCAAAACTGTTTGGGACCCATGACATCTGTTTTCCTTTCAATTTCTTCTTATGGTAATGCAAATGTTTATCCTATGTCTGTCCCTCCTTTATATACTGGAAGCAGAAAACTTGTTTTCTACATTTCACAGGTCTACAAGTGGAGGGAAATGTTGCTCCAAGACACACTGCATGCCTATAACTGATTTTTTATGAGTTTTTGTACTTAGCATTGCTACTGAAGTATTGTGATGTAAGGAATGTATTTTGCATATGGAAAGAATGAGTCTTCTTGGGCTTCGGGGTAGAGTATGACAGTTTGAAGTTCTTTTATGAATCCTCAAAAGAAAAAGATTATATTTTTTAACTAATCCATTGCTGTAGGTGTGGGACCTTTTTTTTAAAAAAGATTTTATTTATTTATTCATTTATCATCCCCCCCCTTGCTGCTTGTGCTCGCTGGGTCAGCTAACCACACCGTGCGGGCGGGCTTGCCTTCACCAGGAGGCCCCGGGAACCGAACCCGGGGCCTCCCATATGGTAAACGGGAGCCCTACTGATTGAGCCACAGCTGCTTCCCCTGTGTGGGACCTTTTGATTGGACTATGTCAGTAGGCCTGAGCCAGCTTGGGTCTCTGCCCTCTTGCTGGGTCTGATATAAACAGAGACACACAGAGAGACACACACACAGAAAGGAAGCCACCATTTTTGACTCTGCTATGTGAGAGGGGAATCGCTAGCAGCCAAAGCTTAAGCGCGAAGCCCCTAAGAGGCTGGGTCCACAGAACAGCTCAAGAGGAGGTGAGCCCTACCATATGCCTGATCACCACGCGGCAGGACACCAGGATCACCAGGAAGCTGACTTTGGTAAGGAAGTATCTCTGATGGTGCTTTGATTTGGACATCTTATGGCCTCAGAACTGTAAGCTTTTACCCCAAATAAATCTTCTTTATAAAAGCCAACCCATTTCTGGTACTTTGCATTGGCAGTCCTATGGCAAAATAAGACAGTGATCCAATATTATGTGGAAGTGAGGTTTCAGAATTCCTCCTAAGTGTTCTGAGTACATGAACTTATGGGCCCTGGGTTTGAGCCCATTTCTGCTATGAATTTTCTGGGTAATCATGAGTGATTCCTTCTTGGATTTAGTTTCCTTATCTATAAAATGAGGGATTTCAATAGATAACCTTTAAAAGCAAAGCAAACAAAACTAAAGAATGGTTAGAAAAAAGTGGCAAAAGACTTGAATAGGCATTTCTCCAAAGAAGATATACAAATGGCCAATAAGCACAAGAAGATACACTAAATATCACTAGTCATTAGGGAAATGCAAATCAAAACCACAATGAGATACCATTTCACACCCACCAGAAGGGCTGCTATGAAAACCAGGGTCCACCCCAATCAAGATCTCAGCATGGTAAGCTTCAGGGCCCAGTCAACCCAAAGAAGGGTTGAACAACCAGCAAGAACTAACAGAAACATCTTTCTCAAAGCTCCAGAAAACAGTTAAAGGACTACAGTAACTGGGAGAGTGTTGAATCAAGAAAAAGGCATCTCAGGAAGCGGATGTAACTCAAGTGGTTGAGCGCCTGCTTTCCATGTACAAGATCCTGGGTTCAATCCCTGGGACCTCCTTTTAAAAAAGGCATCTTAAAGTGGTAGGCTCTTATAGCGTCCTGGCTGGCCCCTACCTCACCCCTCACCAACTTGGCATGGAGCCAGTCCACATTCTCAGTGTGGATCCCTGGTGGTTCCCATTCTGGAGGGAGCAGTGTAACCCTCGTGTACATACTGGGAGCATGTATGTCTTGCCCAATCTGTCTAGTGGTGACCTGAGGGACCCACTGTCCTCAACCTTACCCTGAGTGTGGAATGCTGTGGGACAGCAGTAAAATGGCTGCCTGGGGCCAGGATTGCTGGCTGTAGGGCATAGAGTGCAATGCCCAGTACCAGGAAGAAACTGTTTCCTACGGAAGAGGGGGCACTCATAGTCATGTAAACAGGGCAACTCCTAGGGCTAAACATGCATGTCCAAGACAAGACACCCATGCAGAAAGGACCAGGGAGGCCCCTACACTTCGGCCTGGAACAAGTTTCCAACGTCCTTGTATAGGTAAGCCCTGAAGGACAGCATTCACATAGGTCAATCTGCAAAGACTTGGACAAGTCTTTTATTTTTCCTTTTTGTAGCTCCTGGCATTCAAGGAAACCTCTGTCACAATGTTAGTTACATACAAGCTTAAGGAACAGATACCCTGCAGTCTAAAGTCCAGCAATAACGCAGTAAATTATCAAAGAATCCAGAAAAGGGTACACAGCCTCAGGAACCTAGTGCGAAACCATCAAGCACACCATTATACGCCTTGTGGGAGTCCTAGAAGGAGATGAAAGAAAGAACGGGACAGAGAGAATATTCAAAGAAATAATGGCTGAAAACTTACCAAATTTAAAGAAAGCCATGAATATACATCTCCAAGATACTCAACGAACCCCAAACAGGATAATCCCCAAAAATCCATATTATGCCATGTCATAATCAAAAGAGAGAATTCTGAAAGCCACAAGAGAGAAGGAACATGCCACATACAAGGGAGCCTCAATAAGATTAAGTGGGGAAAGAGATGTGGCTCAAGTCATTGGGCCCTCGTCTACCATATAGGAAGTCCAGGGCTCAATTCCCGGGGCCCCCTGGTGAAAGGCAAGCTGGCCCACGTGGCGAGCTGACCTGAGTGGAGAGCTGGTCCACGCAGAGTGCTGGCCCACACAGACAGATGGTGCAGCAAGATGATGCAACAGAGAGAGACACAGAGCAGAGACAATAAGAGACGCAGCAGATCAGGGAGCTGAGGTGGCTCAAGAGATTGAGTGCCTCTCTCCCACTCCAGGAGGTCCAAGGAACAGTTGCCAGTGCCACCTAAAGAGAAGACAAGCAGACACAGAAGAACACACAGAGAGCAGACAGCGAGCGCAAAACAACGGGGGGTAGGGGAGAATAAATAAATAAATAAATAAATAAATAAATAAGTCTTAAAAAAAAAAAAAAAAAAGATTAAGTGCTGGGGAGCAGATGTGGCTTAAGCAGTTGAGTGCCCGCCTCCCACATGGGAGGTCCCGGGTTCAGTTCCCAGTGCCTCCCGAAAAAAACAAAAACAAACAACAAGCAAAACAAACAAAGAAACAAACAAACAAAAAAAACTCAGGGAAGCCGATGTGGCTCAGTGGTTGGGCACTGGCTTCCCACATACAAAGCCCCTGGTACCTCAAAAAAAAAAAAAAAAAAAAAAAAAGATTAAGGTGCCAATTTCTCATGGTAAATCATGGAGGCAAAAAGACAGTGGGAAGACACATTTAAAGTGCTGAAAGCATAAAACTGCTAACCAAGAGTTCTCTATCCTGTCTTTCAAAAATGAGGAGGATTAAGACACTCCCAGAGAAGCAAAAGCTGAGGGAACTTCACTAGACCAGCCCTACAAGCAAAGCTAAAGGGAGTACTACAGGTTGAAAGGAAAGGACACTAGACAATTGACTGACACCACATGAAGAAAGAAAGAGCTCTGGTAAAGATAATGATATGGGTAAATATAAATACTAGTATTACGGTATTTTTGATTTATAACTCCACTCTTTACTTCCTACAGGATCTAAAAGACAAATGCATAAAATGTAATAAATCAATGGTTTGGGACTCATAATGTATAAATATGTAATTTGTGACAAGAACTACCTACAGGTACGGGGAGAGAACATAGTTTATGGTTTCTATTGAAGTTAAGTTGGTATCAAAGCCAACAAGATTATTATAGATTTAGAATATTAAATTTAAGCCCCATGAAATAACCACAAAGAAAATATCAGAGAATATGCAAACTCATAGAAACAGAAAAGAGTACAGGTTACCAGGGATGAGGGGCAGGGACAATGGGGAGTTCATGCAAACTGAGTGTAGGGTTTCTGTTTGAAGTAAAGTGAAAGTTCTAATAATGTATGGTGGTGAAGGTACTACAAAACTGTGAATGTGATTAATTCCACTGAATGATATGGGAGGGGTTGGGATGGGAAAATTTATTTTGTATATATGTTTCCACCATTTAAAAAAAAAAAAGGGAAGAAAGATAAATTAAAGAAATAATGACAGTAAATTGTAATACATGATACTGGATGGGATCTATGATTGGAGGAGAAAAGGCTCAAAAGGACATTACTGGAACATAAGAAAAAAACTGGGATATAGGATGTAAGCATTATATCAATGCTAAGTTTCTTGAACTTGATAACTGCACCTAAGGTGATTATGTAAGTGAATATCCTTGTTCACAGGAAATGTACATGGAAGTTATTATGTGTTCAAGGAGTATGATGTATGCAACATGCTCTCAAATGATCAAAAAAAATATTTTAAAAAAGGAAGTTAGCTATGAAATAAAGATAATTAGGCTGCATTAAAAAATATATATATATATTATTTTTTGACAGATGATAGAGATAGATAGATGATAAATAGATAAATGGATGATAAATAGAATGACATGGCAAAGGTAGAAGAATGTTAAAATTAGTAGATTTGGGTATTTGGTCAGTGGGTATGTTGGAGCTCTTTATGGGATTTGCATTATTTTTGCAACTGCATTGTAAGCTTGAAATTATTTAAAAATAAAATGGACTCAAGTTAAAAAACAAACAAAACAGAAAATAGGTGTTGGAGAGGATATGGAGAAGTAGTAACACTTGTCTATTGTTGCTAGAAATGTAAAATGATGCAGCTGTTGTGATAAACAGTTTGGCAGCTCCTCCGAAAGTTAAGTTTATAATTGCCATATAACACGGCAATCCCGTTTCCAGGTATATTCCCAAAAGAACTGCAAGCAGGGACTCACATTATTTGCATACTGATGTTCATGGAGGCATTATTCACAATTGCCAAAAGATGGAAACAACCAAAGTGTCCATCACCAGATGAAAGGACGAACAAAATGTGGTATACACATACAATGGGGTATTATTCAGCTGTGAAAAGGAATGGAATTCTGATCCATGTGAAAACATGGATGAACCTTGAAGACATTATGCTGAGTGAAATAGGCCAGATACAAAAGGACAAATAGTGTATGTCACTGATATGAAATAATTAGAATAAGCAAATTCGGAGAGTGAAAAACTAGAATACCGGTTACCAGGGGTCAGAATAGGGGTAGGGAATGGGGAGTTTATGCTTAGTTGGCACAGAATTTGTTTGGGTGATGGAAAAGTTTCAGTGATGGATGGTGGTGATGGCAGCACAACATTGTGAATGTAATCAACACCACTGAATTAGACATTTGAACGTGGTTAAAAGAGGAATTTTCAGTTTGTATATATATATGGCTAGAATTAAAAAAAAATTTTTTTTAACCATAGGACTATACAACACAGTGACCCCTCATGTAAACTATGGACCATTATCAATAGTATAATTACAATAATATTGTTTCATCAATTGTAACAAAGGTACCACACTAATGCAAAGTGTTAATAACAGGGAAAACTGTGTATGTGAGGGGGTTTTAGGGGAACTCTGTGTTTTCTGCATGGTTTTTCTGTAAACCTACAACTGTTGTTAAAAGAAAAAGAAAGGATGATCCATACTCCATTTAGAGCTTCACAAGAGTATATGTGGTTGTTTACCCTGCCATCAATCTATTTCAACACATGACCCATGAGAAGAATCACCTATTCAGATATCCAGATAAAGGCCATACCAATAAGTCCTGGAGAAGAAAAGCAATGTGGAAATTCTAGGCCCTACTTTTATGGCCATAGTTTACTTCCTAGAGATATCCGATTGGACTACAAATAACTAGTAAGAAAAAAAGTCTTCAGCTTGCCATATATTTCTCATTATTTGAAGAGATACAAGACAGGGGAAAAATTGGTCTTTGGTACCAGCAAAATCAGATGGGCAAAATACTTTTCAACATGGCATGATCAGGTTAATAAGGGGCTGCAGAGAGTCGAGCGTGCTGGAATGCCAATGTGACACGCAAACTCTAGCAAAAATAAGTGCCAAAGCTACTTTCCTAAATCAAGCAATCTCTGTGGTAAAGGAAAAGGGATCAAGATATCAAGAAGAGCCTGCCACTGGCTTGAGGTATGCATTAGATTTATTGTGGACGAGAAGATTAAAATCAGCCCGTTAGGGAGGGCATATAGGCGCTGCATTCAGATGTCAGGAAGTCTGAAAATTATGAGATCAACCCAGAGAGGTCCCTGGGTAGATGATAAATAAAGAACATGTTTAAAACAGAGAGGCAGAAAAGCAGCCAGTGGCCTGAAGATAGAGGGACCAGAGCTGTGCATTCCCTCTGCCTATGGTGAAGAGAGTAAAGCCAAAGATAGCAAGATGAATCAAGGTCACTCAAAAGAACGGTAGTGAGGGTGAGTGGAAAGGTCTCTGACACAGGAGCAAAAATATGGTGTCAGGGAGGGGCATCAGAATGCACTCCAGGGCAAAGATCTTCATGGGGAAGGGAATTCAGAGGTACGCCCATGTTTCTGGGGCAGAAGGCCCAGAGGAAGATGAGAGAATGATGAACCGCCAACTATGAATATGGAGAAAGGGCACGCCTCAACTGCTGGCACAGCGGGCCCTGGCCTAGCCCAGTGTGGACACAGAGAGGGAGTGACAGCCTGGACTGCCCTTCCAAAGGCCAGCCAGCCACAGCCAGTCCTCAAGTAGGGCAGTGATCCTTTGAGGCCAAAGGCGGGTCTGTAGAAATCCAACTGATAGTGACTTTTGAGTTTCCTGGCTCTTCTTTAGAAACCACATAACCACTAACATTCTACTTCTTTTCCCCACTTGACCAACCCACACCCAACTTAGACGTTCAGTATTGACAAAAGTCACAACATCCATCTGGTCAACATCCATCTGGTCAACACCCAGTGCCAGACACCAGTGGTGATACTTCCCTTCGGCAAGGCTGGTTTGCCACTAAACTGTGGTGTCAGCAAGCTTGGTTCACTGGAGCATGTAAAGAGCCCTGCCCCTGTGACCACATCTGAGTTCAAATCCCAGCCCTTCCATAACCAATTCTGGGGTCTTGTGGGAACACTCTTAATGTCTTTGAACTTTTCTCATCTATACAATGATAATGCAAACACGTATCTCACAGGGTTTTGGTGAGGATTGAGTGGGATTTGAATGCATAGAAAGCATGGCCATGTGGTTGGTATTCTAGTAATGCAAGTGATTATTATTAATACTCTGTAATCTTCTTCTTTTTAGAAAATCATGTTTTGATTGATCCCCTTCCCTTTTAAAAAAAAAATTATGGGTTCATTCCCTTCCCCTGCTCAAGTGCCAAGTAAATTTATCATGCTCCCACATCTTTCCTACCAGGAGAGAAATCAATTTGATAATGTCTCTCACACCAAAGGGTCACAATATTATAAACTCTAAAGAGCAATGTGTTTAATGGGACTGGGTAATGCTTACAAAAGGAATAATTTGTAGAGAGGGAGTCACAGCAGAAAGACTGTCCCCAGATGACATTCTACAGATGAACAACCATTCGTTCTGCTTCTGGGTAAGATGAGCCTTATCTGGCTTTGATTTTACATCTCTCTGTACTTCCTTTAATACTAATTCAATCTAATTTGAAGATCAAAGGAGTGGCCAGAAAAACATGACCCGCCTCATCCTACATGGCTGTGCCATCCTACAACAAATGACTGCCAAGAGACACTAGTAAAATTTTCCGGCATGTTATTTGCCCAGACAATGGGTTGAGTGGAAACTCAATGAAACAGATAAGGGTTTGATGACTCAAGTCTCCCAACAAATTTTTGGTTAAAATAGAGTCAAAGGAGACCCTAATCACCGGACACAGTCCACCCAAGCTAGACATAGGTGATTCAGCAACAATAAGCTCCCTACAGGATCAAAAACTTCGAACTTTGGAAACATAAACTTAAACTGGACACAAAGGCTCATGCCGGAGTAGCATGGACAAATGTCAAAAACATAAGGTTGAGGGTGAAAAACAAGCTGCAAGACATGCACCAAAGGATACCGTTCACATAAAAGTTTTAAAATATGCCAGGCAATACTAAATACACGTTTTTAAGAGCATATACACCTGAAATAAAATAATAAAAACATGCAAGAGAACGCCCATGGCAGTGGTTGCTGGAGGGAGGGGCAGGGAAGGGAATGTAATCAGGGCAGGTAGCCCAGGGAGCTTCCATTGTATTTGTAATGTTTTAGGTCTTATCTGGATGATGGGCACCCGGCTGCATACTTTGTGATTTTGTAAATCTTTCTCTATTTCTGAAATATTTCATACGAAAAAGATATAGGAAATAAAAATAAGTCTAGGACTGAAAAGTGCTGACCTGTGAAAGAGAAATAAAGACATGATATTTGTGAGCAGTATATAGCAAAATGGATCCCAGCAACCCTTACTGCCATTTCCCAGGGGTAGGGGATGGGGTAGAGATTAGGGGATGGTTAGATAAGGGGGAGCTGAACCAAAGAGAAAGAAGGTTCCCCTGGAGCCAACTCGTCCATAGGGCAGGGGGACTTAGCAAGGGTGACTTGGGTCAGTGTGGAGCGTCAGCTCCTGGCCCATTCCTGATTGCCAGACCTTCCCAGCAGGCAGTTATCGGATAGACAGGTGAAGCCTGAATCCTTACACCTTTTAGGATCTCAGTCTACAGCGGAAGTCAGCTCAAGGACAGGAATACTCAGGGCCACTTGACAGGCGTGTGACCTGTGCAGTTCCCACGGGGCCCCGCTTTGCCAGTGCTTGGTTTAATGCTCTGCTATTGCTGTCTGGAAACTCTTAATCCTTTGATCTTTGCACCTGTGCTTTGTAAATGACGTCTGATGAGGCGAAGGAGCGTTCCTTGCCACCCCATCTGCATCTGGTGGCTGTGATGCCCCATGAGCATGGGATCCTGGGGGACCCATGAGGCAGCATTCAGTGTGGCTCAAGGTGAGTACAGGGTAGCTGTGTTATGTCTAGGACTAAGTGAGAGCTCTGATAGCCTCTGAGGGCCTGCTTTTCAATTGAACTAGAACTTTCTACAACTGAAGAAGGCAATGGCGCCCTCAGAAACACTAAGGACTGAGGGAATCCTATCCTATCCTTTCTTGTTCCTATTACTTCCAACCACTCAAGTTGAAAATGATAACACAGAAGGAAAGGGAAAGACAGGAAATCCATAGTTGTTTTCCTTTTTAGTTTTTCCCGACTCTTCAATAAGTCAAAGGTAGAGAATGTAGTTTGTATGTGTGAGTGTGTGTGCATCAAGAAGTGGCACAGAAATAGTTGAGTTAGGTTTATGCAGACTTTCCACTGTTCTGGTTTTTAAAAAAAACACATAGGTGTACATGAGCTGTGAAAAAGAAATTGTGTAATTCTGTGATTTTGCATACATATTAAATGTTCTTATATTTGCATTTAAAATTGGCTTTGCACAATATAAACATGAGTGGTGAAATTCATACTAAAATAAGTTATCATTTTTAATTTTTCTTTACTTAGAACATTAAATATTAGCAAATAAAACACACCATGGCAAGTCAAAGGAGAATGAGGAACAAAGGAAAACACTATATTTTAGTAGCTTTAGAGATGTTTTCCTTATAAGGGGCCCTACATTTTTTCTTTTCTTTTTTTTTTTTTTTTATTATGGGTAAAAATCAAAATTCTCACAATACATACAAACATTTGCAAAATGATATATAAATATATATGCATATATGTGTATTTGCTTACAAAAATGTTGTTTATATATATATATACACATATATTTTAAGAGGTGCTTAGATTACCTAAAATATTACACGGAACCCACTGGGATTCCCATGTTGAGGGGCCCTACATTTTATTTTGCACTGAGCCCTACAAATTAGGTAGCTGGTTCTCCCCCAAAAGACTAATAGTCCAAAATGAGTGTTCAATTCATTGATAGTACATGCATGTAGGAGCATCGCCTGCCTAGCATCTTGGAAAGTGTAGTTTTAAATACATGCTTCGAAAAGAAAGAAAAATTAGAAAGTCTGCCATTTTGAAGAGGGAAGAGATCTAATTGGAATACACACTTGGCAATGTTAACCACATCCTCTTCTGAAACCACCTCTTCCCCAAATACCAATGGGTAGATATGGTTACACTTTTTGGTGAAAGTACCTTAAATACTTTTTTTTTTTTTTTTTTTTTTTTTTTAAGGTTTTATTTATTTATTCATTTATCCCCCCCTTGCTGCTTGTGCTCGCTGGGTCAGCTAACCACGCCGTGCGGGCGGGCCTGCCTTCACCAGGAGGCCCCGGGAACCGAACCCGGGGCCTCCCATATGGTAAACGGGAGCCCTACTGATTGAGCCACAGCCGCCTCCCCCTTAAATACTTTTGTAAGAATATCTCTGCATGTATGTATATGTGTGTGTTGTGTGTGTGTCTGTACACACGATACACTCAACACACAGGATCTTATTAGGAAATAGAATCACAGCTCCCTCTGAAGCCTAGTTCTGGGCTGTAACTCTCCAGAATCTCTTTCCTGGGTTCCCAGTTAGGAATTGGGGATTCTGGTTTTACCTTTATTTATTCTACTTAAAGCATTTCCCAAACATTCCTTGAATGGCTCAAAAGCTGAAGGGACATGTGATGTGTAACTATAACGACTGAAAAATCAATGTTTTGAAACGGATTTTCTCCAAGGTCAGGAAGCACGGTCCGCGGGATCAAGTGACTAAGCAGGTATGCTCACTCCCAGGTGGCTCCCCCTAACCCCCACTCCCATGTGGCCTCTTCTAGGCTGCTTTCCTGGGAAATGAGTGACATGAAGCCTGGCCAGTCTGGTTGTTATGGCAATTAATGCTAATGGATCTTGGGAATAGCTGATTTGGGTCAACTGTTTCACCCAGCACTGGGTTTGTTGATTTGCAACCTTGGGATTTTCCTTAATAAAGTAACTATACATTTGCAGGGAACTCCTTAAATGGGTGGCCATTGTCCGAAAGCGAAATCTCCAGAGTGTTCTTCTGACTGTCAGAATGGGAAACCAGTGGGAGGGGAATAAGAGCTGATAAAGCAGGAAGGATTTATATTATAAACATGTTACTGTCCAGCCTCTCATTTTCCTGGCTACTTCGATGTTATAACTTTATCAGATACTTTGACATGGTTGAAATGAAAGGCAAACTGGCTTAAATTACCCAGCTACAGGGAAGTAAATGCAGGAGTACTTAAGACTACAGGTTTATTCACCAAAGAATTCTTCTTCCTTGATGTCCCAAATCAGAATAGATCCTTTCGGGCTGGGAGGGCACTCCTGTGGGTGAGGAGCGCTGGCCATAGTGTCATTCATAACTTCAGGTCCAGGTGTGTTTGGGAGGGGAGCACCCAGGCATCCTGGCTAAACCACCAGGTGCCTCCCAGTCAAGAAAGGAGTCCAGACAGACCAGGAAATCATACCGAGAAGTAAATCTATTCTTCAGAAGAGGAGAATTGTATCACTCTTTAAATGCAAACTCCAAGAATTTAGGCTAAGGCAAAAAAGTAGGTTGAAAGGCTTGGATAAAATGTTTTCTTTTCCTGTGCAAATCATGTGGACCAGGCAGACTTACATGTGGACTGCGGGAGTTGACAGTTAAGTGACCTTGGAAAGCAAATACCCCAATGAAACTGTTAAGTAAACCGAAATGACTAGACATTCCAGACCAAGGCAGCACAGGGCAGACTGTGCTAATGACAGCCAGTCACCTGTAAACAGCAAGGATTTTGGAACAGAGAGAGGATGGATGCAAATAATCCTCTCCACTTTTACATTAAGGGTTGGACAAATCGAATAAATGATGGAGGTCTAAAATAGTTCAAAATTTCAGAGAAAGGCCTTACGCACTTGAAAGGCAGTAACAGGAAGACACGGCTCTTTCAAATCTGAATGGTAGGAACGAAATTGAATCAAAACTGCAGGCAGCAGACTGAAAAGTATATAATGTAATATGGACTAATGAGTCATTAGCTCATGTTCATGACTATGAGATTAGCTTCTAACAACATCACAATCAGAGCTTGGTATTTTGCTGGGTTAGGCTGATGTCCAAAGGGCATGCAGAGAGAAATAAGTCTGATGCATTTCATAGCAAAAATTTGTCTTAAGTGAAGTTGCTTTTTTAAAAAGCCTCTCATTTTATAAACTTATTGTGAATCATCAAACCCATTTAACTTTTTTTTTTTAGTTAACAGTCTAAAACATTCATTTTGAAAAGTGGTTACATTGATGCTGGTTGTATTTTTTAATCAACCAATGACCTTTATTTGTAAAACCAAAGATTGGGTTTTTCAAAAGCCATACATTTGATGTGTTCCACAACAAAAAAATTGCATATTCAAATAAAGTCCCTTTAAAAAAAAAAGAAACCTCAAATTCTATTAATTGATTGAAATCAGGCTCTTCTAAGGCTTTTCTTAAAGTAAACAGTCTAAAATATCCTTTTTGAAAAGTGGCTTCACTGAGGCTTGTTATATTTTTTAACAATAAGCTGTAGTGGTAAAATTCAAGATTTGGTTTACAAATGCCATGAGGCCTGGGTGGAATCATCAGAGAGGAGAGCTGCACTTCCTTTGTGCATGAAAGTTAATAGGATTAAGGCTTGAAGAATTGAATAAAATCCTGCACTGGTTAAGATGCCAGTATCACATTTCAGGGCTCCCATTTCATGGCTGGCATGCCCCGCATTTCACAAAATAAAACACACTGGTGAGAGCTTATTTCAATGGCTCTTCAGGAACACATTGATTTCAGAAACTCTGAAAAGGAACGTGTGTCCGTTTCCTCTCTTGAGCCATATGGCTTTTTTTGTGTGTGTTCTCAGGCTGCCAGAGTTTAGACTCCCTCCTACTTCACGGTCAACAATTCTCTGCATGTGGTCCAGTGAGATGGAGAAGAGAGTACACATTTTTGTGTTTGGAGAATTTTTTTTTATATATGAATTAATAGTTTCTAACTTTCACAATGATGCCATGATCATTTGTAAATGGAGCAAATCTAAGCCCAAATGCCCAAGACCTGCTATCTCTCTCCGGATCATGTAATGGAGCTAGGGGTCTGCTGCTTTCTGCTATCAAGGTGGTTATTATCAAGTATAATTTGCGGCTGGAAATGTTTGGCATTCCTGTCTAGCAGTAGCCCAGACTGTTTAGAATAGATTTTTACATTGGAGTTCAAACATCTGTCCGTTTCAGGTCAGATTTCTGTGAGAACCTATGCCTATGGTCTCTAAACATCTGCAGCTGTCCCAGATTAAATGGGAATGGTTTCTTGCATTAGGGTGACAACAAAGGGCCATGTTTAAAATTAAGAATATAAGAATAAGGCTAAGAATGGTAAGCAAAATGCACTCCCACTCTACAAAATGCCAAGTATTGTTACCTCTTAAGAGTTGGCCTTGAAGGCTGTCTTAGCAAAAGACTCATACATTAGCAATTTATAACACCAAATGTGCCTATGGACTACAACACAGCACTGCAATTTCATTTACAGATTCCTTTCATTTGCAATTCCTCTATTATAGGAATCCAGTTCTTTTGAAGTTAAAAGTGCTTATTAAACGAAAGCTGTATATAAAACTGCAAAGCAACATAATGTCAAATTTTGGAAAGGAAGTTAGAAAAAAATTAAAACAAGCTGTGATGATCTTAACAAAGACACACAAAACCTGTTACTAGGAAGAGTTGTTTGGTCAAATTTCCTGTTTTTTTCCTAAGTCCTGGTTTGTTTTAAACATGTCGTCAGCACACAGTTTATTGCTGTTGATTAAAATTTCTACATGTAAAGTTCAGAACTGTTCTTCAGGACTTCTTATTTAAAGATATTCTTAACCATGTGGATTTTCTCTATCTTATCCAGATTGTGATCTTCATAATATTTAAGAGATGAGAAGCCACAGATCTGAATCACTGAAAATTAATATTAGAAATTGGAAAATTACTCAAGTTTGGGTTAGTGAGAAATTCATAAAATATAGATTTCATAAAATATTTCTTTTACCCTAAGGAATTTTAGTACTAGATTCCAGGAATCAACTTGGACTGCTGCAAAGCAGATCAAATCAAAGGCATACAAGTGTCTCTGATGGTGCTTTGTTTTGTTTTATTCACTTCCCCCACCCCCCAATGTCCTCTGCAAAGACTTATCTGACATTAATAGGCCACCTAATATAAAATTTAAATAAATGAATCATACCATTGCGTGTGTAATCTAGAGGAATAAAAATTCCTTCATTTGGGAAAAAAGTATAAAACATTAACATTTTTCTAAGTATTTTATAAATTATGCTGCTTTATTAAACACGTATCATTAGAAGTCTCTTCCATACCGACAACACTTTTCTTAATGGTCTTTACATGTTTAAATAAATGGTTCCTGAAAATGTGCATTTACTTTATATAAATAAGACCTTAATTAATATAAACATACCCAGATATAAACTTTTTAGAGATGTCAGCTTAAAACTTTCCAGTCTAAATAAATCCTCTTTATGAATGGTCTAGCAAAGCAATTTTAAATGCATTTCCCTGCTAAAAAGCTCATATAGATTTATAGGCACCATCCAAAAGAGAAACCAAAAAGGCTTTGATGAAGACTACATGTCTCATTCATGTAATAACTCTAAACAATACTCAATAGATGATGGTTTTTGAAACCACCTAAGGCCAGTTGATTGTATTTTCTTTATAGCACTTACTATTATCTGATATTATCTTGCTCATTTTTTTGTTCCCTCTGTTTACTGTTTGTCTCCCCGACTCAAACTGTAACTTTTCTGAGAGTGAGGGCTACATCTGGTTTTTTTTGTTGTTGTTGTTGTTTTAAAGATTTTATTTATTCATTAATCCCCCCTTGCTGTTTGTGCTCACTGTGTCCATTTTGCTGTGCATTTTTCTGTGTCTGCTTGTCTCCCTTTATTGCATCATCTTGCTGCACCAGCTCACTGCGCCACACAGGCCGCCAGCTCATCATGCCGTGCGAGCTGTCAGCTCATCGCACCATGCGGGCCAGCATGCCTTTACCAGGAGGCCCCAGGAATCGAACCTGGGGTCTCCCATATGGTAAACGGGAGCCCAACCACTTGAGCCACATCTGCTTCCTGCTATATCTGTTTTGCTCTCGGCTATATCTCTTAATACTTAGCACAGTGTACTTAGTGTATAGTAGTTGCAATTAATAATACATAGCTTACAGTAGATGCAATGACTGGCTCATTGAGGAATTCACGAATGGTCTGATGAGATGAGGCTAAAAAGACGCAGTCATTTTGATGTACCTCACTTTACTCAAGTTGGCCATATGTCAGAGTTTCTAACTGCTTTCCCCTTGTTTCTTAGAACCCCAAAGTTTTCACTGAACATACATGGTCACCTAGAATAAATACTGAATTCTCCAGCCTCCCTTGTAGCTAAGTGTCATGAAGTTTGAACTAATGAGATGTAACAAAAGAATTCTGTGGCAGTTTTTGGGAAACCTCCTTAAAAGACCGTTGATGGGAGCAGGTATAGCTCAGTGGTTGAGTGCCTGCTTCCCAAGTACGAGGTCCTGGTTTCAACCCCTGGTACCTCCAAATAAATAAATAAATGAACAAATGATTGACAGGTGATGCTAGGTTTTCGTTCCATCTTCTTTTTCCCTTCCTTCTCCTTGCTGCCTAAGATGTGCACAAAATGGCTGGAACTTAAACAGCCACTGTGGACTATGAGTTGACCTTGAGAATGGAAATCATATACTAGGATGGTAGAGCATCAAGGGAAAATAGCCTGGGTCCCTGACACTATGCAGTCCCATTCTGCCCTGGACTTTCTACCACTGGCCTTCTTTTACATGGGGGAGAAATAAATGTCTGGCTTATCTAAATCATTATTATTTTGAGTTTTCTATCACTATAAGTCAAATCAACTCTTACCAATATGATTTCAAAGATAATTTGAAAAGAGGCACATGCAGAATTTATGTGGGTCTTTTTAAAGTCTATTATACAATAAAATCCACTGAGAACTCTTTCTAACAAGTGGGCAAGTTTATGAGCACATACTTTGTCCCCAGAAAGCCAGAGACTATGGAGAATATAAAGAAGTTCAAAAGTTGGTCCTTGTCCTTAAGAAGTTAATGATCTAGCCAGAGAAAAAGGACTACCCATCCTGACCACCCCCTCCAACCAACACACACTCAGAGGAAACAATAAGGAGATAACACAAAGTAGCAAAGAACAAAGTGCAAAACTATGCCGTGTGATTGCCATGTGATTGCAATTGTGGAAGGAATTCAGACAGCAAAGGGCCAAGGAGGACTGGGATTCTCAGAGAAGGTTCCCTGGAGATGCCGGCTAGAAGTGAGCCTTGAAAGAGGGGCAGAACCTGGAGAGGCAGTGGAAATTGGCTGGGTGTCCCCAGGGTGGGGACCAGCAGCAGCAGCAGCAGCAGCAGAGGGAAACCTCTGTTTTGGTATTGAGCACAGCGTGTTCAGGAGACTGGCAGGGGGTCAACCAGATGTGTGGCTTCTGGAAACAGAGCCCTCCCTATTCTCAAGATCTGGTCTCTAGGCCCTGACGAGAGTCCCCATAAAGGGTGACTTACCTCACCATTTGCCCCATATCGACCAGCTGAATCTTTGCTTCATATGCTCCCTGCCTTGTACATAGCATGAGCCTGATCTTGCTTATAACACCCCCAAACCTGACCCTGCAGTATGCCTTAGTCCCAAGGCCCCTGCTTCTCTCCAGGGATCCTGCTCTGACCTCAGCCCAGGGGTGACTTCTAGAGAAATGTGCTTCTTACTATGCAGCAGGCACATCTGAAGTCTCACTTACATACTCTGACAAGGAAAGTTAAATTAAACTGTTAGGTAGAGGTAGCATGCTCTGCCACTTACATTGTGAAATAATAATACAGCCATAAAAGAACCAGTCAATGCCTCTAGAGAAGAGGCCAGGGAAGTCAATTATTCAGAAACTAACCACTATCACAGTAGGAAGCGGTGACTTTCCTAATAAGCTCCCTTTCAGATGTTTCTCAGAAACAAAGCCATGGTTTAATTTAAAAAACAAAAACAACATACCAACAACAAACACCTTTGAGGAAAAGGAGAACACTGTCTAATCTAACGAAAGACGTCACTTAGGCACTGTCTTCATTCACAGGACATGCTTCAGAAAAGCAAGCACTCTTATAACCATGGAGCGACCCAGATAACATCAGTACAATTCCATCACTCTGCAATCGGGGCTGACTCAAGTTTACTGTTGTGTACATGGGCGATGACTAAGAAAAGGACCTGAAGTATTTTTATATCTGGAGGGTATGAGAAGTGAATAAAATCTCTGGAGTCTGATCTAAGGCAAATAAAACCAAACTTGGCCCTTTCCACTAAAATTGGATCTAAAACAGCCTGTGGGAATGACCCCTGACAGCCGATGGAGCAGGAAAGCATGGGCCAGGTATAAGGGGACTTGAGTGCTGGTGTGGCTCTGCCACCATGTAACTCGTTGGTGACCTTGGCTTCTTTATCTGTAACTTAAGAGAGTTTGACTAGAGATGATCTATCCTTGATACCCACTCTAGCTCCAACAAGGACTCTACCAATACAAGGTGAGAAGGCAGGAAAGACGGAAACAGGCTTTTCCTCTTTTCCTCTTCTTTTCTGCCCATCGCCATTTCTCCATATGCCGCCAATCATATTAATACCCCAATTAATAAACAGCCATCCTAAGTCATGTTCTCCTCTGAAGTGCTGCCGAATTTCATGCTCATTTGATGACAGCAGCAGCTGCTGCTCCCCTCAAACCACATCCTTCCCCTTCGTCATGAGGCCACCTCGCGAGCCACAGTTTCCCTTGGCTGGAGCTCCCTCTGCGTCAGCTTCCACCAGGAACTGCCTCTCTTATGCAGCGTTCAAGTCCATCAGTCCCTCTGAAGAGGATCCAGCTGGCCAGAGCACCATTCCAGGTGGTCAAGACCAAAGGCTTTCACAGCATCGCACGCATGTCAAGGCTGCACACAAACCATCTAGTGTGACTGCCTCCAACGTATAGGTGAGGTTTACTCATCTAAAGTGGCCTAGCCAGAGCTGGAAACTTGGTCTCCTGACTCAAAGGCCAGTTATTATTTTGGTAGGATTTGACTGGGAGAGAAGCTCCTGCTCATGGCGTGCCCTGTGCCAGGCATGGCACCAAGTTAACGTGAACTCAGGATCTTTTCTCCAAATCTTCCTCTCCACCCATGTATGCCAGAAGCTTGGAAGTCATCTTTGACACGTTTCTCTTCCTCACCACGTCCCCCACATACAACTCTCAATTCCTGTCATTTCTCCAGAGCATATCCTGCCTATCTCCAATTTTCTCCACCATCTCTCTCTCCACCCTTGTATGAGCCACCCCTGCCTCTTGCCTGGAATATGGCCACATCTTGGATCTTACCACCCCCCGCCTTATTCCTGTCCTGTCGAATCCATTCGCCAACCAGAAGCCAGAGGAATTTTGTAAAACATAAACCAGATTATGTCAAGTACCCCCATCTCCACCCCTGCTGTTGCTCAAAACCCAATGGTCTTCCCAATACACTTCATTATACAGGCTATTATTTTGTTCAGAGCTTCCAGATGGAAAACAGATATTGAATCATTGGAGGTTAAATCTCTGTCAAAGGAAATTGGAAATTTTCAAAGCTGTTGTCAATATGGCTCTGCCATTTAGGATGAACACATATGAGGTGAATTCACAGCAGTTCAAATATGGCTGAAGAAATGACTATCATAACGACTGCCATTAGAGAACAAAAAAGGCATCAGGAAGGTTCCAAATGATTAGAGGGAGAGAGAAAATAGGACTGAGGGAGTTAGGTGAGGTGACTTAGGGTTGCTGAGTCTTGACAGAGGGCAAGGCAGAAGGGTGAGGGTATTTCAATGTCAGAAAATATCCTGAGTAAAGGTTTTTCTCAGAGATCTCATATAGAAAGCACTTCACTTATCAAAATATTTTGAGAGTAGGAAAGAACTGCAGAGATCGTTGAGCTCAACCACTCTGTGTTAGATGGGAGGTTGAAGACCAGAAGAGTTAGGTTAAGTGGCTGAGCTGGGCCTCAAACTCAGGTGTTAGACCCTCCTAGAGCATTCTCTCTGTTATGCCATGAAGTACCTTCTGCCTCTCCATATCTATTTCAGAGCTTAGAGAAGAGTACACTAGTTTAAATAATGCCAAATCATTTTTTATTTCTTAGAGCCAATTAATTTTTAAGCACGGCACATCTATTCTATAATAAGCTATTTCTTTCTTTTTTTTTTTTTTTTTTAAAGATTTTCTTTATTTATTTATCCCCCCTTGCTGCTTGTGCTCGCTGTGTCCATTTGCTGTGCATTTTTCTGTGTCTGCTTGTCTCCCTTTGTTGGGTCGTCCTGCTGTGTCAGCTCACCATGCCATGCAGGCTGGCTTGCCTTCACCAGGAGGCCCCGGAAATCGAACCCAGGGTCTCCCATATGGTAAACGGGAGCCCTATCGATTGAGCCACATCTGCTTCCCCTATAATGAGCTATTTCAACCTCATTGCTTTTTTTACCAATTCTTTCAAAATGACATTCAAACAGATGGAATATCTCATTCTTCCTGCTCCTTGGTGGTAGATAGCTGGTTTGGTCAAATAACATGCTTGTTTTCAGTGAGACTATCCTGCTTTTAAACTTGACCCATTACCAGCCACCCTGAAAACAGCAGCCCAAGTCGACGATCTACTTTGCTGCATGCAGATGCTGGGTGGTGTGTGCATGAGTGGCCCATGAGCACGTGGCCTGTGTCAAATGCACAAGACATGGCACATGCCCAGCTCTGTGCTCAGGGGTGTTAACCTCTCAGCTGCTATGCCCCCTCCCCAGAGCTGGAGCCTGCAGGAGCTGACCTCCTGAGCTAGACCTTGCTTCTTAGCTTTTGGTAGGTGAAACTCAGGGTGTGAGCAACCCCAAAGCATAAACCCCAAGTCTTTTGCTGGAGTTCTTATTCCAATGCTTCCTCAATGGTGACCTGTGCATCAGTGGTGACGGGAGCCTGCATCTGTCCTTTGTCACATATTTTTGAGTCCCACCTCAGAATCCAAGAAGAAGACAGCTGTGACTTTGTATTGTATTATTTACATAAGGATGATTTGCAAATACATTATGTCTATCTCTGGGCCATCAATTATCAAATTTAATGGGAATCTGAGCCAACCACCAATTCTAGGCAAATTAAAAATAATATTCCTCAGTTCCTCAAAAAGTTAAACACAGAATTACCATATGATTCGCAATCCCACTCCTATGTACAGAAAAGAACTGAAAGCAGGGACTCAGATATTTGTAAACCAATTTCCATAGAAGCATTATTCACAATTGCCAAAATATGGAAACAACTCAAGTGTCAATAAACAGATGAATGAACAAAATGTGGTATATATACACAACAGAATATTATTCAGCCATAAAAAGGAACAAAGTTCTGATACATGCGACAACATGGATGAATCTTGAAGACATTTTGCTAAATGAAATAAGCCAGATGCAAAAGGACAGATATTGTACGATTCCGTGTATACGAAATATTTAGAAATAGGAAATTCATAGAGACAGAAAGTAGAGTACAGGTTACCAGGAGTTAAGGGTAGGGGGAAAGGGGAGCTGTTGCTTAGTGGGTAGTTTCTGTTTCAGGTGTTGAAAAGTTTTGGTAATGGAGGGCAATGGTGGTTGTACAATATTGTGAAAGTAACTGTCATTGAATTGTACTTAAAGATGGTTAAAATAGTCAATTTTATGGAATATATCTGTCACCACACTAAAAATAAATTTAAAAAATGATTCCTCACAAGTTTATAAAACACAATATTGTAAAATAATTATTTTAAAGAATAGGTTCATATCAGTGAGAGAGATGATATTCATTATAGCACTTGGATAATGCATATCTGACCAATGACAAATAGTTTTGAGCTGCCTTCCCTTTTTTTTTTTTTTTTTTTTTTTAACCTTACTCTTTATTTCTACTAAATCAGAAATTCCTAACACAGAGCTTGTCAGCAGGGGCTGCAAGTGTTTGGTGGTTCTGCCAGATACTTTTGGATGTTCAGATACAACATAATCCTAGAAATTATGATAAGATTTTTCACCAAGGACCTCTTCCAATGCTTTGTAAACATGAACTGATGAGCACGTTAGACTGCAGAGCTAGCAGGCTGGGTTGAATGTTCCATCAGGGAAAGCAGCAACAAATAGATGCCTGATCCACTTTTTGGATACATTTGGCATCCAAATGTGGTAGCTTTTAGATGTGGCTTTAAAACACAACCTATAATACACCATCAGTTCTTTCTGATTCACGAATATAAACCTATTTATTCAGCTACCAGAGACACAGCTGTGCATCAGGGCTAGCATATGAAACATAAAGATTGCCCTCAAAGAGCCATAAGATAACAGGATTTCTTGTATTTAAAGTTAAATATCTTAGTGTTCAGCCCCCAAATGACATATCATTTGAGAGAACCACCTAAATAACAGAAATGGCCTCTACAGTCAGTAATTGGTGTCAAAAAGTTATGTTTAACTCATACTACATTCCAAAATCTGTGACGTACCTTCCTTCCAGTATGCTATTTGCTATCCATCTTCTTCGTTTTATAAGAAGACCCTGTCATACTTTTCACTATTTCCTTCAACTACCAGGAGGCATAGTGTTGTCTGAGAATAAAGCAAAGTCATTCATATTCTAGTGCAACCTCTTTCATTCACGTAGCAATGGCCTTACTCACCGGTCAGCACTGAGCCCAACTTTTTAGATTCTCCTTCATGGCTCAAAATATAATCATTTGCTAAACAAAAACAAAACATTCTTCTCCTATGACATGGGCTTTCAATGAACAAAAACACATCGAGCAACTCTCCCTCATATAAGCATTGAACAAATGCCAAGAGTTGATTCGTAATCTGCATAACACTGGTTTTGTCTCAGTGTAGTGTAAAAGATCTGCTAACATACATGCTAGCTAATGGTTTTTCCATACTTGTACCATGGGTAGCATGCAAAATTCCAACTGCCATTTGATGAAGGAGTTTTGCTGGATACCTTATCCTGCTTTCTCTGAGCACTGACTTGTCATTAACTTTGGAGCCAGCCTTAGGAGCTTTTTGACAGTAGTGTGACTTGAACCTGGTGTTTTCTAGGAGGAAAGCTCTGGGGATTGTCTGAGTCATTTTGAGCTCTCCTCTGCTTTCACTGTAGATTTCATCAGTCTCCCACTGGAATGCATAATTTTGGATTTGTCCTGGAAAAAACTGGTTTACCTCTGTTGTGTTTAAAAATGACAGAAAAGCATCAATGACTTCATGTCATTGTTGATAAAAAAGACAATGTACAGGGAAGTGGGGGTATATGGACTGCCGGGTCAATAAAATCTAATTTCAGATCTTCATCGTCATTCTTTGTTCCTTTTGGGCAGCTAGTGTTATATCATTTTACTCAAGGAACAAGTCTCAGCAGCTACAAATATATATCCTATATTTACACTGAGGCCTGTTCACTATTTATAGTTCTGACATTATCACGAGTTCTAATATTTACCTGACACATTTTACCCCTATTTTTGCCCTTCACTCTTGTACCATCGATCCATTTTTTGTGAGTTGGCATGAAAATAACTATAATAAATGAAAATGTATGAGAACAATAACTACCGGTGATGTAAAAATATGCCAGCTGAGATAGACTTCACTTAGCTGACCAAATATTAGCCAAGGCAAAGTGACTGACACATTTTCTCTAGCATATACACAATCTTTAAGAGGATAAAGACTATTAAGAAGAGGAGTTCTGTGAAAATCATAGTTAATGTTATTTCTAATTATTAAAATGTATATCAATAAAACGACTTCACTGATTTTTCCTTGGAAACTGCCAAGGCACCTACAGACTTCCTGGTAGAGGGGGCATGTGGGAGGGAGAAACCCAGCTTGGCTTAGGTCTGTGTAACACTCAACCAAAAGTTGTCATGGGATTCATATAGCCCACTGGCAACTCATACTGAACTGAATGAAGACATGTTCATCTTCACGTCTCATTCCTGACCCTAGACCCAACCTCCAGCTGCCCGCTTGTCAACCCTGGTCTGTGCAAACTTCTCAACATCTCAAGTCAGAAAGCTTGGGGAAATCTCTACTCGACTTCTGACACTGAATTAGGGTCAAATCCTACTGCTATTCTTATAAACCAACAGTTCTCAACCTTTAAATCCAATAGTTTAAAAAAAAAAAAAAAGTATCACAATCTAGACTCTACCCCAGACCAATTTAATCAGAATGGCTGGGGTGCAGTCCAAGTACCTCTATTTTTAAAGAGTTTCCCAGGTGATTCTAAGGTATAGGCAGGATGAGAATTGCTGCCAAAAGGTGGCCTGCCATAAGGCATCTCCCATAGGGGCTGTTTGATTCTCAGGCCTGCTGGCAGCTCTCTATTTCCAGATTCATCATCTCTCATCAGAGCTACCGTGACAAGTTCCTTGTTGGCTTCTCTGAATCTAGTGGCATCTGCTGATGCTGGTCCCTTTGATGTCTACTGTCATCCCAGTTATCAAAGTTGTCTTCGTCTTCCCCCTGTCTGTGTTAGTCTCTCCCTCTGGAACAGTGGTTCTCAATCTGACTGTACATTGTAATCTCTGGGATTTAAACCACCATTGCCCAGGCTGCGCCTCAGACCAAAGAAATCATAGTCCCTGGAGCTGGGGACCAGGAATCTGTTTTTTTGTTGTTGTTGTTTGTTTGTTTTCAAAAACAGCCAAGATGGAAAACCAATATACTAAAGTACTAAGAATGAATACTCAGTGTCTTTCTTTTTTTTTTTTTTTTTCCTCAGAAGAATAGCACCTTTTATTTCAGAAGACTGCATACACAATTTGTAGAGTCGGCACAGTATAGGTTAAATAGGCACATCATTCATCAAAGTGTAAAAAAAGGTGACAGGAAAAAATACTGTATTTTAGAATAAGATACTCAAACATGGCGTGGACGTTTAAGGCAGCTGATGCCCAAATGGGCGAGTCAAGGAAGGTAGTCTGGGGTTGGAGGTGATTTTGCATCTAGAGGAATTCTCTTCATGACCTCTCAATGACTTGAGCACTGTAGAGGACGTCTTCTTCCTCAAGGCCAATGATGCTTGAGATACCAGATGGTTTCATTTTTCAATTGTGGTCCAAAAAGAGGGTTGAGTTGGGCCAGAATTGCAATCAGCCAAAAGAGATAGCAGCAAACTGAACAGGTCACCAACATGGTGATGATAACTCCCCGGTTAGGACCCTTCGGGATGAACCAGGGCACAAAGAGGCCGACGAAGCCCCAAAACACGCTCATCACGATGAGTGGCACCGTAAGGCCGTTATACGCCATGGTTGCTGCCGAAGCTGCCAGCCCCTGCCTCGCCGCCTCACTTTGGTCCCACCCGGAAGTGTCAACCCTCAGTGTCTTTCTATGACCACCACATCTAGGTTAAAATTTGCTACCAGGGTTGGGCTCAGTTCTGAGCTTCCTGACAGCCTATTCTCAACCAGGAACTTCTTTCACTCCAGTGCTTAGAGTTCACTGGCAGACACAGACTTGTAAAACCATTCATTAAATCACAGTGATTGTGCTATAACAAAAATATGAAAATCTTCTATAGAACACTGAAGAGGATGCAGTTAGGGCTTGTGAATTTAGGAATGGCTTCTCAGAGGAAGTTATCCGTGAACGGGGTCTTGAGGGGTGAGTAGAAGCTCATCACGTCCTAAGAGTGAGGGGCAAAGGACATTTTCTTAGAAACAGTCTTACCCTTAAAAATTGTTTTATTACTGGCACATAAACACATGTCTATTGTGTGCTTTTGACCATTAGGACAGTGCTTTCCAACCTTTTATTTTTGCTTCACAATCTTTTTAATGCCATGATACACATAGAGAAAATCAGGATTAAACATCAAGGCTGCTCATGAGTGGAAGAGAAACGTCTGGGGCTCTGGCTGCCTCAGGTCCCTCCAGGCCACCCTGACAGCTGAGGGCATCTGTATCTCAGCACACCTGTAACCCATGTGCAGCACACCAGTGGGCCAAGGCCCATCTGAGGGCATGCTCCAAACGAGGCCCCCTGTGGCTACCAGTAACTGAAAGATCAACTCAACAGAAAGGCCTAAACAGCAAAGGTCTCTTCTCCTACCTAACAAGACACTTGGGGGCTGGGTACTTCCCACCTTAGAATGCCAGGGCTCTGCTCAGCTTCTCTGACTCTGCCTTAACCTTGTATTAGATTCCTCTACAGGCTGGCAGCAAGATGACTGCCTCATTTCTAGGCAACACATCCAGAAGCGATAACGCCAGCAGGGGGGAAGGAAATGTCCTTCCTTGGGTGTCTTACTTCTCTTAGTGAAGAAACCTTTCTCAGAAGCCCAAAGAAAGACACCCCTCAGATTCCCCTGGCCGGAATACTGTCAGATGCCCTTGCCTAACCAAATCCTTGGCACAGGGAAATGGGACCACAACAAACCACTCATAGAAGTGTGGGCAGGATTCACCTTCTCTGAGACACATAGTGAGGGGTAAACAAAATCAGGACTCGCCCAGCAAGGAAGGAAGAGGACTGGCTGCTGGGCAGGCCACCTATAGGGCCTGCTTCCATTCACATCAAATTAGAAGAACAGGCTCTACTGCATAGCATTGAGGGCACACACTTTGAAATCAGGCAGTGGCTCAGTTCCCAGTTCTGCCATTTACGAACTCGGTGAGCTTGGCTTCACTTTTCTTCTCTCTGAAACAGGAATAATGAAGGGTCCTAACTCAAAGGGTAGCTAGGAGGAATAAGTGAGGATTAAATGTATACTGTTTAGAATAGGCTCTGACGCACTGTTTGGGCTCAATAAATGTTAGTGGTGATCTCCACAGTGTTCGTGACAGTTCATAAACAGCTAAAGGGTAGGAACCAGATCTGTGGAGGAGGGAACCTCTCTGATTAGCCCTGAGCACAGTGCCAATAAGTGCATTTGTTTTATTTTCATACTAATAACTTAATTAAAAGGTCCATTTCCTCTTACTGGTAGCAAAAAGATGCTACTGACCAAAAGTAGTATTGAAAAAACTTCAAAAAATCTGTTGCTCCCTGGAAAGTGCATTAGTAGAAATATTATTATAAAAATAATCTACAATGAATAATTATCAAGTCTTTATTATGCACTGGGGATAGTCACAAATGCCTTACATGCATTATTCCTATCCCTCACTTATTCCTAAAACTACTCTACACTGGAGTCAGGCTTATCAGTAAAATGTTCTTAGAAATAAACTAAAACAAAATATACATTGTCTTTTAAGTGTAAAGTTTTCCAGAATAAAAATTGGAACTCTCTAATCACCATAGTTCTAAGAAATATTTTCTCCCCTTCCTACCTGCCCCTCCCCTGCATTTTAACATTTCTGAAATCGGGATGTATCTTATAATCAATGTTTACGTTTAGTGTAATAATGTCCTCTCTTCCCTCCCCCAAGGTTGTTGTTAAATTGATCGTGCCTTCACAGGAATGGAGGAAGTACAGTGGTTCCAAGCATCATGAGGAAAGGCTCCATATTTTACCCATTAACTAATTATTTGCTAATGAGATGCTCTGTTCCACAGAGGACTTTAAAATGTGAGCTGAATGAGTAATTGCAGCAAAACTTTTCCCCAGGTGCTAGTTGCAAAATAATTCCCACTTTAAATTGTAGAAATTACGTGAAGCAGCCTGGGCCTGAAAGTAAAGACTAAGTGACATGTCCCAATCCTGCAGGTGGTTGATAGTCAAGATTTATCATTTTGCTTCAGTCCAGGAACCAAATTAAGAACTAGAAATTCCAGAACACCATTTAAATCCTGGATCTATCATCAGTTTGCTGGGAGCTTATGGGCCGTTACTTCAAATGCCCTGGGCTCTCCTTCTTCATCTGTTAGAGAATATTAAGCATCCCACCAGAATGTCTAAGGATATTAAGAGTAACTAATGAGATTGTTTCGGTTTCAGCATAACTCAAATTTTCTCCCACTCATATCTGTTTCCTTTTTTACCACACACGAAGGCCCCAATCTCCCACCCCATTAATGATTCAACCTATTAAGGAAATCAGCTACTTGCCTGGCAGCAAATATAATTCTGCTTCATTACTTCTTGAACAAATTTCATTTTCTTCAATCTTCCATAAGAATCTATTTGATCTTAAAAAGTGAGTCGTTAACAAGGAATTGACGGCATAAAGAACCAGAGAGGTAGGGAAACGGATGTGGCTCAAGAGGTTCGGCGTCCGTCTACCATATGGAGAGACCGGGGTTCGATCCCCGGTACCTCCCGGTAAAAAAAAAAAAAAAAAAAAAAAAAAAAAAGAACCAGAGAGGTCACCTGGTTGACAGCAGTAGACCTGAATGCCCTCCTGCCCCCAGGCTTCCTCCTCTCAGTCCAACTCCACTAGGCCACTTGAGTTCTTACTATGTCACAAATCTGATTAGGCTCCTCCCACACTTAGTAGCCATCAGTGGCTCCCCTTTGCCCACAGAATGAGATTCAAATCCCTTAGGTGGGTAGAAGTTCACAATCTGTCCCCAACTCACCTTCCAGCTTCATCATGTTCCATCATTTTCCTCCTTAAACCCTGCACTCCAGGTGTGGCTAACCTCTTCTGGTTCTGCCATGATATTTGCTCAGGACTGACCCAAGGGCTAGAAACTTAAACACAAGAGTAGGGGGTGTCCCTGGATCCAAGGAGAAAAAGCCTAGGTCCTGATGGAAACAGTGAAGGCCCCTTTTGGGGAAAGGGGACAAGTCATAGCAAATCCAGAGGTTTGTCGTTTCTGCCATCCCTAGGTACACTTGTGTGTGTGTGTGTGTGTGTGTGTGTGTAAGAGAGAGAGAGAATCAAAACAGAACTTCCTAATTCTTCCACCACCAAATTTGCTAACCTACCTACATCCATCTCGACATGTGCATCTATCAAAGGCCCACTCTATTCTTACCTGGATGCCCCCCTCGCCAATTCAATGCAGTCACTGTAACCATCCCCAGTCCCATCATTCTCTCTTCTCATCAACTTCTCCCTCTTTACTCAGATCATTCTCCCCAGATATATCCACGTGCTGATATATTCTGCCCTCACTTGACTTCACATCCCTCTCCAGCATTCTCCATTTCTCTGCTCTCCTTGACTGTAGAATGCCTTTGAAAATACTGCCTGTACTTGATGTCCCAACTTTCTTGTCCTCAATTCTCTCCTTAACCCACTCCAATTAGGCTTTCATTCCCACCATTCTATCACAATTGCTCTTTTCAAGATCAGTTATAATCTCTACTGAACTAAATCCCATAGTGCATTCTTAGTCCTTATTTATTCCATTTATCGTCAGTGCCTAACACACTTGGCCCGTGTCATTCATTCATTTATTTAACTAATTTATTTATTTATTCAACATATGTATAACACAAAATTTCCCATTTTAACCATTTTTAAGTGTGCAATTCAGTGGTGCTAATAACATTCACAGTGTTATGCTACCATCCATTACCAACACATTACCATCTCTTCTTCAAACACATTTTTTCCATGTGGCTTTCCAGACACCATGTTCTCCCATGTTCCAAGTTCTGGCTGCTCCTTTTTGGTCACTGCTGAAACTTTTTCCTTCTGTCAAATTCCAAATTTTGGATCATCCCAAGATTCACTCTTCACACTTCCCTTTTCTGTCCTACCTGCTTTCCTGATGTGCTACTCCAGTCCCATGACTTTAAATGCCAACTGTACACTAAAGAGCCCCATATTATATCTCCTGACATGAGTTTCCCCTTAAACTCCAGCTACATTTCCACTTGGGTATCTAATTAGACACATCGAACAACAGATTTAAAACCAACCCTGATCTTCCCTGATGCCATCTCCCATCTCAGTAAAATGACACCAACACTTTGTTCAGGCCCTAAATCCTAACATTGTCATTGACTCCTCTTTCACTCACATCTTACATATAATCCACTCCAAACCAGCTGGCTCTAGCTTCACAATATCCCGAATTTGTAAGAGAAAGATGCTCAACATCATTAATCATTAAAGAAATACTAATCAATACAACAAAGAGATACCAGTTCACACCCACTAGGATGGCTTTTAATGGAATTAAAACTCCTGCAATCCCACTCCTAGGAATATACCCAAAAGAATAGAAAGAAGGGCCTCAAACAGATACTTGTATATCAATGTTCATAGCAGCATTATTCAGAATAGCCAAAAGGTGGCAGCAGCCCAAGTGTCCATCAACAGATAAATGGGTAAACAAAATGTGGTATATCCATACAATGGAATATTACTCAGCTATAAAAAAGAATAAAGGTCTGATATATGCCACTACCCTAGTCCAAGCTATCATTATCTCTCACGTGGATTTCTATATTAGCTTTCTAATTTGAATGCCTATGTCTGCTTTCACCTGTTCCCCTCGCTGCCCCCCCCCCAAATCAGGCACCCACAAAGCATCCACAATGATCTTTTCATATAAATCAAATTATGTTACTCACTTGCGTAAAACCTTCAGATGGTTCCCCCTTATCACTCAGAATAAGAGCAAAGGTCCTTATCGTGACCTATAAGGCTCTATGTAATCAGGTCTCCAGCAACTTCTCCAACTGCACTTTTTATCACTCTTTCCCTTGTTCCTGAAATACCAGTAGCCTGGCCTTCTTCCAACGTGCTTAGTACATCCTGGCTTCAGGGCTCCTGCCTCACCTGGCCATCGCCCACATTTCATTCAGGTCTGTGCTTAAATATCACATTATCAGAAAGTCCCATTCTGAATTCCCCACATACAACAGCAAGTTTCCTTAATCTTCTGTCCCCTATCCTGCTTTATTTTTCTTCATAGCATGTTTATTGCCTGACAACTATAAATTAGATTTTCATTTGTTTATCATTTGTCTCTCCCAACAGAATTTAAGCACCAAGATGGAAGGGACTTTGTTTTGAGCACCCAGAATAGTGCTTGGCATATGGTAGGTGTTCAATAAAAATCTGTTAATGGACAGAATGAATAAATGATTAAATTCTTGAGCTGTACTTTTCCCCAAAATGACCACTTTTCTATTGCCACAAAGCACTACCTGCCAGCCGTAGGTAACTTATTAAGCCCTGGCTTAATGGGCTTTATACTATCCCACCTGAAGCCCAATCCCCTCGGCAGCCCCTACCTGGTCTGCTGTGGCCTCACGGTTAGTCCCTGGAGCAGACCCATCTGCCCCCACAAGACTGAGTTCTTCCAGGGCACAGATTTTGTATTTATTTTGCATCCCCAGTGCCAAGAGTTTCTGGCACAAAGTGGCTGTTCAATATGAGTCTGTGGGTTTAAATAATATGCCAGACATGAGCGAACAAATCCATGGAGAAGAAGAATTAACCCAGATACAGTTACATGAAGACTAATGTTACATAGATTTAGTCAGGCATTGTTTTCCACAGCATAGATCTTATCAGCAAAGAGACAGCAATGGTTGAAAGAAAATGGGAAGGCGTATTGGAGGGAAACAAAAAAAAAAGTCAAGTGCAAAGACTACATAGTTCAGATTATGAGAGAAAAGACCATGAAACAATATAATGTTTTTCTTTTCTAATAATGAAGAGTGGTAAAGAGTCATAATCATTACATTAATATTAGACAATATTAAAAGAGTCCTAGTTAGATTGGATGAGTTTTGTCTGTAATTTCCCTAAAAAACTCGGTTTTGAAGGCTCCTGGGTATTCTATATCTGGTAACCAACTTACCCAGAAGGAAGAAGAAGTGAGAGTGGTTATAATAACTAGCCATTCACTCCCTGGCTGAACCTCTTCTAGACATTAGACGCTGTGTCAGTCCCTGGGACCTAAGAGAAATAAGACACTGTAGGCTGTGAGCTTCTTGAGGACAGGGGCTAAGAGAAGGAGATATGTACACAGACCATCACAAGAAAGCATGAAAAGTCCAATAATAAAAACACACAGAAGATGCAGTGATACAAGAGGAGGGTGGAATTAACTCATTGTGGGGGATCAAAGATGGAACCACAGAGGATGAAACTCCCAAAGTAGGTTTGCAAGGATGAGGAGAAGCTTTTCAGGCAGCAGAGAAGTGGGCTGGGGAAACAGAGAGGGCAAGCTAGGCAAAGAGATGGGAAAAAGGTGCAGAGGCACAAAAACTACGGAGTGTGGAGGCATCTGGTGTTTCCATTGAGTAAAGTGTAAACAGGAGATGAAGCTGGAGATACCAGAAGGGCAGACAGGCAAGGGCCTTGTATGTTATGCCAAGGTGATAAGAAGCCAAATCTAGTTGCTTTGCAGGCAGGTAAGATAAGCAGGTTTGCCTTTTAGGAGGATAATTCTGATGGTAGTAAAGAGAATGTATCTGAGGGGAGCAGGGCCAGAGACAGGGGACCCCATGGGGAGACTTCCTCAGAAGCCCATTGAGTTGAAAGGGCCTCTAATGAGGAAGCATCTGCAGAAGGAAGCGGAGAAGACCACTACATCTCCTACCTCAAACTCCCCTGCTCTGGGTTTGACTAATTTAGGGGAGAGGGGATGATAGAAAAAAAAGACAAAAACTAGCAATGGTAGAAGAATACAGAAAACCCACTGAAACATCATTCGATCAAAGGCGACTTTGAACCCATCATCTTGACAAGACACCAGGAATAGCCATAAAGCACTGCCATGGCCCAATATGCCTCCACTTATCCACTCTTTGGAATTTTACATCTATACCATGTCAACCGAAGAAAAAAGTTTAAGCACTCACCTATAGCTCTGTGTTAAAGTCTTTGTTCTTTTCTGGTTTGAACAGACAAGAGTGAGGAAATTTTCAATATGAGCAGGAGTCCAAATGCTGCCCCTCTAACTGAAGTCACTGGGAGATGAAGGAAACCAATTTAGAGACCATAAAAGCAAATATGACTTCTCTTAAAGGAAAATTTCCATGCCCTCTTCCATCAATCACCATATACTTTCCATTGGCCCAGTTGTTTCTAGTGAAGCATGGAGTGAAAAAAAAATACTGTCCAAGGTGAGGAAGGCACAAATCAAGCTGACCTTAGGTCAGGCAACATTTGAGCCAAAGCAAAACTGACCACATCAATCCTTAGTAAGGGGTTAAAGTATTCGTCGTTTGAAAAATCTCTCTCCTATAGTCCTGTGGCAGCACTCCCCTAGCTGGACTCTGGGCCATTCAAACTATTCTGCTCACTCAGACCATTTTTCTATTTTTATTAGCTGTATGAAGATATAGCATATATACAATAGAATGCACTCGTTTCAAATGCACATAAATCTGTACACCCAAGAAACCACAATGGTCAAGATACAGAATACTTTCCATCTTGCCAAAAAGTCTACTTTTGCCCTATCTCAGTTAATTCCCCCACCCTTGGCCCAAGACAATAACTGATCTGCTTTCTGTCACTAAAGAGCATATTTATCTTTTCTAGAGTTTCATATCAGTTGAATTATACCATACATACTCTTCCATGCCTGGTTTCTTTCACTCAGCATAAAATGTTTCTGAGACTCAATTATGTGGCTGGTGTATCAAATAGTCCATTACTTTTTTTTTTGCTAAGCAGGATTCCATTGCACGGATAGTATGGATATACCACAATTTGCTTATCCATTCAACTGATGGTAGCCATTTGGGTTGTTTCAGTTTGAGTAGCAATGAACACTTGTGTGTAAGTCTTTGTGTGAACATCCAAATATATATATATATATATATTTTTTTAAGGAACTGGGGCTGGGGATTGAACTTGGAAGCTCATGTGTGGGAAGCCAGTACTCAACCACTGAGCCACATCGGCTTCCCTGAGTTGGGATTTTTGTTTGTTTGTTTTGCAAACCTGGGATCTCCTGTGTGGTAGGCAGGCGCTCAACCACTTGAGCCACATCGACTCCCATACAACTTTAATTTACTTTTAATTTCTCTTGGGGCACTACTTAGGAGTAGAATTGTTGAGTTGTTTGGTAAGCATGTTTAATTTATAAGCTGTCAATCTCTTTTCCAAAGTGGTTGTACCATTTTTCATTCCCACCAATGTATGATTGTACAAGATGTTCCACATCCTTGGCAACACATGGTATTGTCAGACTTTTTTTTATTTTAGCCATTCTAATGTGTATGTAGAAGTATCTTATGGAGGGTCAATTTGCATTTCCCTGAAGACCATTATGTTGAACAGCTTTTCAAGTATTTGTTGAACATTCGTATATCTACTCTTCTCAAACAGCTGTCCAAAACTTTTTTCTCCATTATTTATTGGATTGTTTGTCCTCTTATTATTGATTTGCAAAAGTTATTTATATATTATCAATGCAGGTCCTTTGTCAGATATGTGTATTGCAAATATTTTCATCCAGTCTGTTGGCTTGCTTTTTCAATTTTCCTTAACCATATCTTTCAAATGGCAGAAGTTTCAAATTTTGATGAAGTCCAATTTATCAGTTTTTTTCTTTTATGGCTCATGTATTTTATGTCCTAAGAAATCTTTTCCTATCCCAGGGCCATGAAGATTTCCTCTTATATTTTCTTCTATGAGTTTTATATGCCGGGGGCGGATGTGGCTCAAATGGTTAAGCGTCCGTCTGCCATATGGAGGGAACTGGGACCTCCTGGTAAAAAAAAAAAAAAAAAAAGTTTTATATGCCACCTTTTATATTAGGTCTATGATCAATTTGAGTATATTTTTGAGGGTCAACATTCATTTCTTTTTCATATGGGCTATTGAGTTGTTCCAGAACTATTTGTTGAAAAGCCTGTGCTTTCTCCCCCATGACTTAACTTGTCATCACTGCTGAAAATCAATTGGCCAAACATATGTGGGTCTATTTTTGGATACCCTTGCCCAGACTACTTTTACTATAGTCTGCCTCTTCTTTTCTCAAGAACCTACAATGACTCCTCATTGTCTATCAGATAAGTATAAATTCCTCATTCTGGCATTCAATGAATTTCAATCCACCTACTTCCCAGTTCAGCCAGACCTACCTCAACACCCTCCTCCATCCTCTGAATACACCATTGTCACTGCTGCCCCATAACCCAACTTCTGCCATTCTTCCCACCATCCTCACATGCTCTTACTTAAAACATTTCCTGTCCTTCCTCATCCATGGCAACTGTATCTGATAAGGAACTCTTCTCTCATTGTCCATAGTTCTTTCATGCCAATATCATATCCTCCCATCCTTAACTGTCTGATTTAATATTCATTCAACTAAGAGTTATTGAGGCTCTACCCTGTACTAGCCATGGTGGTAGGCACTGATGGTAGAGATATTAAAATAAAGGGTCATTCCCAGAAGACTTACAGACTAGAAGAACGACAACAAAGTCAGTATTTGCTACCTTATACCATTCATTATATCATGCTATAACTATTTTGTAACCCTCAAATAAATATTTCACATATAGTTTTAAAAGATAAGGACACTTTTAAAAACCAAACCATGATGCTATTATCATACCTTAGATCATTTAATAATAATTCCTAAATATCATCAACTATCCAGTCAGTGTTCAAATTTGTCTCACAAATGTTTGTTTATACTTTGGTTTGTCCAAATAAGAATCCAAATAAGGTCCATACATTGCAACTGGATGGCATTTCTCTAAGTCTCTTTTAGGTCCCCCTCCATCTCTTTCTCTCTTTTCCTTGTAATTTATTTGTGAAAGAAACCGGATTGTTTTTCTTACAGAGTTGACAATTGCTTGGATTTTGCTTATTATATTCCTATAGTGTTATTTAATTTGTTTCTCCATCCTCTATTTCCTGTATGCTGATCAGGTCTAGAGGCATGATCAGATTCAGCTTGGTTTTATTTGGATACAAATATTTCAAAGGAGGTATTGTATACTCCTTGAATCAGGAGGCACAAAACAATTATTGCCAAGAGTCATCATTACTTAATTAGATAATATTCTTTTTTTTTTTTTTTTAAGATTTTATTTATTTATTCATTTATCCCCCCCTTGCTGCTTGTGCTTGCCGGGTCAGCCAACCACGCCGTGTGGGCGGGCCCGCCCCCACCAGGAGGCCCCGGAAACCGAACCCAGGGCCTCCCACATGGTAAACGGGAGCCCCACTGATTGAGCCACAGCCGCTTCCCAGATAATATTCTAATTCCGTCATTACTTGTTACTTTAATAGCTGACATTCCTCAATAGAGCAAAACTTTCCTTCTCAACACTTTGATTATGGTGAGATCACTTGTACAGAAAAGACAGAAAAGAAATGCTCGATTTCCCTCTGTATTTACCAGTTTTCAAAATAGTGAGTTAACTCTTTTGCATCCTTAAACATGCTGTTCACTTGAGTGAGTTTTTTTATGACAACAAACTCATGGACTTAGATATATTTGATATGATTCAAACCACTACAGTTATTATCCTATTGCTTATCCAATCTGATGCTGAGTCTTTTGGCTGTGGCCCTAAAAGCCTTTGATAACTTCTTTGTTTTCTGATATAACAAGAACTCCAGATACAAATTTTATGTTTCTTGCCCCCAATTTGAAGAAAAATCAAAGCTCCTTTAGTGAGAAACAGTATTTAGAAGCCACAAACTGGATGCCAGGATGCTCGCTGTTATTGGGTTGGACACTCTTCCTCAGCTTTCCAGTTGATGTAGCTAGGAAATATTTTTTCTCAAGATGAGGTGACACTAACACTTTTTTTTTTTTTTTTTAAAGATTTTATTTATTTATTCATTAATCCCCCCCTTGCTGCTCGCGCTCGCCGGGTCAGCCAACCACGCCGTGCGGGCAGGCCTGCCTTCACCAGGAGGCCCCGGGAACCGAACCCGGGGCCCCCCATATGGCAAACGGGAGCCCCACTGATTGAGCCACAGCCGCTTCCCGACACTAACACTTTTAATTCAAATTGATGACTGAAGAATTTTTATTTAACTGCATCAACCTTACATCTGTATCTCCTTTCTCCTGTGCCTTACATCTCAGTTCTCAGAGACCCTAATATAATTATTCATTTGCTTTATTCTACAAGAGACAATAGCCTCAAATAATAGCATCACTACCACTCAGGATATGATAAACTAGAGCATCATTCCCATTAGGGACATACAATCAAATGGCTGCTTTGTTTTTTGGGTTTTTTTGTTTGTTTGGTTTGGCTTGGGGTTTTTTTTTTTTTTTTTTTGGCTTTTTTGTTTGTTGTTGTTTTTTTTTTAGGAGGTTCCAGGGATTGAACTCAGGACTTCATACATGCGAAGCAGGCACTCAACCACTGAACTACAACTGCTCCCCAAATGGCTGCATTTTAAAGTCACTTGGCAGAGTTACTCTGTGCAATTATCCTACCAACCCAAAACACTGTTAAAATCATTGTTCTATTTTGCTTTTAATTTTTAGGGATTGTGTAAAAAATTAAAAAGAAAAAATTGGTTTTATAATTATGTAAAATATTTACCTGGTTCCAAAGTCAAATCTACAAAATAAGGTATAGTCAGGAAAAGTCTGGTCCCTATCCCTGTCCCTTCTAATCCATTCCCTTCCTTCTACTAAAGGTAACCACTTTAAAAATTTTTATCATTTATATTTCCACTATTCTTGTTAAATACCAATGAAATTGAGATTTAACATACTATACTCACTTTTCTGCATCTTGCTTTTTCACTTAATATATCCTAAGGATCAGGCCACATTCCATTTTACAGCTGTGTAGTGCTCCACTATGCAGATGTATTCTAGTTTCTTTTTAGCCACAACTGATGGGCATTTGGATTGCTTCCTGTCTTTTGCTATTCCAAGAAATAACTTACACGTGGATTTTCATATTTTTGCCAGTGAACCTTTAGGATAGATTCCTAGAAGTTGGATCGTTAGATCCAAAGCCTATTGAATTTTGGAGGTTAAACCATTTTGCATTTCTGCCTGCATTGTGTGAGAGTGCCCATTTCCCTGCAGCTCCAGCAACAGAGTATGTTGACAACTCGTGGGTGTTTGCCAATCTGATAGGTAAGATATTATATCTCAGAGCAGTTTTAATTTACATTTCTCTTATGATGAGCAAAGTTAAGCTTCTTTTCAAAAATTTAAGAGACATTTGCATTTGTGAACTGATTATACATATTTCTAGCTCATTTTTATATATGGTTTCTGTGTTTTTTTTCTTGTCTCTTTTTAGAAGCTCAGTATTTATTTGTGTGTAGCGCAGACTGCAGATATTTTTTTCTCAATGAGTCATTTATTTTGCTTATTTTTTTTAATGCAAAAGTATTTTGCTTCTTGGTCTTATTTATCAATCTTTCCTCTTAATTGCTTCTGGATTTTAAAACCAGACATTTTTTCCACTTTCAGGAACTCACCCATATTTGCTTCTAGGACTCAACACAACTTTTTTTAAAAAAACTTTTAATTTTGAAATACTTTCAAACTTCCAGAACAGTAACAAAATAATACAAACCCCATACAGAGAACTCCAACATACCCCTATAGCTCAAGATATCCAGATTTTAACATTTTGCCACATTTGCCATAGCATTCTATCTATCCATCCATCCATCCATACATTTCCTGAACACTTGAGTTCTATACATTATGCTCCTTGAACAATTAATATTGCCATATACATTTCTTAAGAACAAGGATATTCACTTATGAACCACCTTAAGTGCAGTTATCAAGCTCAAGATCAACACAACATTTTTATTGGCCATCACCTAATCCCTTCAGTCACTTAGAGAATATACAAAAGCAACTTTATGCCAAGCTGTTCACATCCTGGGAACAGTCCATTTCTCATTTTAAAAGTTAAACATCTGATGCTAATTCATGTATTCACTCACCTAATGCTGCTTTCTCTCTCTCTCTCTCTCACACACACACACACCCTGGAATTGTGCAGGCAAAGCTCAGAGACATGAGTGTGAATGTGTCACTGTGTTTACCTTGACAGAGCTTCCTATGCCAACTGCACTCATGAAGTCAAATCACATCCAAACCACCAAATGCTCTGAATACAGAGAGAGCTAAAGTCAAGGCATTTTGTTCATTCTTTATTCAGGGAGTGAACAGCAAAAGAAATCTAGGTACAAGGGAGTAATGGATTCTGCCCAGGGCCCATCAGTGTCTGCCAAGTGCCCTGGGTGAGTTGGAGGACTCACGCAGACTTTTCTGTGGGTGCGTTTCTGTGAGAGAAGACTTTTAGTAGAAAAAGAAGCAGTAGCCAGCTGCCCAGGGAAACTGCCCAGTGTCCTGGCACCATGGGTGTGGCCTGTTTTGCAAAGTGCATTTAAGTTAGGAATGAAGGAATATTGTCTTACTTCTCTTTCCAGGGATATAGCATGTTTCCTACCTAAAATATTTCTTCTTCAACAAGCTTTTGGAAGAATGACTTCCATAACTTTAGTCTGTTATGAGATTGTTCTATGGATCTTTGGATCTCAAAACAAGGCCACAGAAAAGATTTGAATTTTTTCATGTCAAAAATAAATAAATCAACAATATTCAAATATTTGATAATAATCTAAAAAATAAAACAAAAAAACCAAGCCTAGCTAGTTAAAATATGCTTTCAATATATAAATATATAAAGCATCACTTCTCATTCTTTACCTACAAAAGTATCTTATACATATATTCATAAGAATCAGTCTGTGTGCTTTTTACATAAGCAATCCAGGGAGGTCTAACATAGGTTTCCTCATATCACACTTTGATAAACTCTGCTCAAGAGTCTAAATCCTCCCAAAGTCTACCTTATCCCCCATGGCAGTTTGAGATTATTTTATGAATCTCTAAAAGAGAAAGATTGTGTTTGTAAACTGGTATATTCCTGTGGATGTGACACCATTTGATTGCATTAAATTTGGCTGAGGGCCCTTTGATTTCATTTTAGGGCTTTTGATTGGACTATGTCAGTGAGGAGTGGTTCAGATTGAGACTCTTCCCCCTTGTTGGGTCTGATATAAACAGAAACACAGAGAGAGACAGAGACAGATATAGGAAAAGGAAGCCACAATGTTTGATCCTGCGATGTAAGAGAGAGGACTAGAGGATCGCTTAAGCACAAAGCCCCCAAGAGGCTGGGCCCATGGAGCAGCTCAAGAGACGAGTCTTGCTATATGCCTCATAGCTTGCAGATGAACTTGGGAAAAACGTGGAACAGCCAAGACTGATATGGGAGGCCTGGAAAGAGACAAGCTCTATGCCTGGTTGCCCTCAGCTGAGCTCAAACCTTGGCAGAGATCAGGGGTCATCTTGCTTCAATACGTGGCAGCTGATTTTGATGAGAAAACACTTGTGATGGTGCTTCGGTTTGGACTTTTCACAGCATTGGAACTGTAAGTTTTTACCCTAAATAAATCCCCTTTATAAAAGCCAACTCATTTCTTGTATTTTGCATAGGTAGCCCTTTGGTAAACTGAAACATCCCCCAAATTTCTTGAATTGCCTTTTTTTTTTTTTTTTGCCTCTGGCTCTAAGACATTCCACCACCGATGACTGGTTTGTTGACTGTCTTATCCCTGGCAACTAGCACATGCCTGGAACACAATGTGCACTTAATACATATTTATTGAGTTAAGGAATAAAAATTGGGGACAACTGGATATCTGCAAGCAAAAGAATGAATTTGGAACCCTACCTCACACCATATACACAAATCAACTCAAAATGGAATCAAAGACCTAAATGTAAGCACTAAAACTATAAAATTCTTAGAAGAAAACATAGGTGTAAGTCATCGTGACCTTGGATTGGCAATGGTTTCTTGGATATGACCCTAAAGCACAAGCAACCAAAGAACCAAATAAATCAGACTTCATCCAAATTTAAAGCGTTTGTGCTTCAAAGGACACTATCCAGAAAGTGAAAAGACAACCCATGGAATGGAAGGAAGAAACAGGCTGCAGAGTGTTTGTACCATGCTTTCTGTAACCCACCTTCCCCATGCCTGACTCTGTAACTACTGCTCCTCATCTCTCCTTTCCTAGCTTTCTCTCTCTGGTCTTCTCTTGGCCATTTCTTCTCATTTTTTTTTTTTTTCTTCTTTGTTCCCAATTCTGTGCCTCCTTCTTCTTCTTCTTCTTTTTTTTTTAAAAAAAATAATTCCGTCAAAGGAATACAACCTATATTTTTTATTTTTATAAACAGGATTCTATGTTTTTTTAACATCACCAGGGAATTTATTTGAGGGTTAAAGAGCTGGGTACCACAAAGTCTTTACTATACTAGAGGTTGCCACTTCTGTATACTTACCCAAGGCTTAAGAACAGACACACACAAAGTAGGCCTTTGATCCTGAAAACCTAGAGGTCCCATTGGGATGAGGATAAATATTTATCCCTATTTGCTTTTTTCTGTTGGTGCCTGGTTTCTGGCTTGCTCAATGTCCTATTTGGCCAAAGACCAGCTAGGTCAGGAAAAGATCACTCCACAGTTCCAGCCTTGAAAACATGTGGGAAAAGCCTCCAAACAGTTCCCATATTAATTTTAAAAGGGTTATCTGAGTACACTACCAGTGTAAGGAAACATGTAGGGAGAAAAGATATTCTCTGCCCTCACCCTGAGCTAGAAAAGAAAACCAAATATGGTACATCTTCTTATGGATTTCTTCTCATACGCTCACCTGAGGAAAGATGAACATTCTAGAATGTTCTAGGAGAACTGGGAGAATATATTTGGTGACTGCAGTGGAAGAAAAAATAAAGGGTTTGAGGTCACACAGACCAAGGTTTTCAAATCCTAGTTTTGCCACCTATGAGCCAAGCCTCATTTTTCTCATCTATAAAACCATAATAATAAAAACCTACTTTCAGAGCTCTTGAAAGGACTGAAGGATATCATATATGTAAAGCACAGGATGTGGCTCCTAGAACACCGTTTCCTTTCATTTGTTAGACATGTCCTACTGTCTCTCTACTAATGGCTCTGGAGTTTCAGAGCTTCAGGTCATCATGTTCCTTGCTCCTAAACTGGAAGACATAGAAAGAAAGAAAAGGTTGTTCTCTGGTTCTAAAACAGAAACCTGCCCCTGAAAGAGGGGAATGTGCCCAGGTCACACACAAACCAAATGCATCATGCAATGGCAGGCAAGACCGACCAAAAGCCAGCTCTTAGCGCCACTGGGCATACTGAGTGCAGGGAAGGGACAACAAGCAGATTGCCCAAAGCCTCTGCTTTCTGCAAAGATGAAGAATGGCTTCTGCAAACAGTTTGGTCAAGCGGAATCTGTGGCGCCCACTGTTGCCATCATCACCCTCACTACCCACAAAAACCTGCCTAGCATGAGGTCTTAAAGAAGGTTCTAGTTGGAGAACTTCTGAAGCACCTGTGCAAACTGTGCCACACTCATCTCTCAGTATGTACAAAAACAGCCCCACCTGAAGCCACTTGATGCATCACATGTCACTGACATGAAGAGAGACTCCTAAAAAGGTAAACTCCATTCTCCCCTTCCCAGCTATGTGGATCAGGAGAAGACATGCAGACCAAGGGCAGGGAGAGGCTCTCCAGGCCTCCAAATGGGTCTCTAACGTGCACAGCCTGGAGAGTTAGGGCAGGGTGGGACAAATGAGTATATGGCCTAATGACCAGAGGAGCTGCCATACTTCCATCTGCCAAGGGGCTGCTGTGCACCCCTTGGCCAAGAGTTTTGTTACAATGAACTTGAGGCCCATTGACAAAACAAAACAACTTTGCAGGCAGAGAACAAAGGGTGCATTTGCCGATGGTCTGCCCAGTGCAATGAGGAAAACTGAAACAATATCCTTTAAAAATATCTTCCACAGATATTTTGCTGTATTTTCCTTTGAAGACATTAAAAAAAATATCTAATAACCTTGTCCACGTTTTTTTTTTAAATTATGGGTTGCAGTTTTTTACTAAAAAAAAAAAAAAGCTATTTTTATTTCCTTACATCTTTGTAACAGTTATAAACTGCTAAACATTTTTAAATTATCCTTTTAAAAATACTTAAAAAAAAAAAAAAAGTAAAAGTTATTCCTAGGCTAACACCGAATCTGCCAGGTCTGTAGCTAGAAGCAAATTTTTATAGCTAGTTATAAACCCTTGAAATATGAGTTTATATTGGAAAAACTGAAGCAACCTTAACTATGGCGGCACCAATGGGCGCCACTTTAATTACAGTGTTTCTCTCCTACAGTAGCTTCACAAAGAACCTCATTAACTCTCTGATTACTACATGAGGAAACAACTTTCTCTAGAACCGGGGCCAAGGGAGAAAACAGCACTCCAGGTTCTGAAGTTACAAAGCGGAACTTCAAAGTCACAGGCTGCTGCGCAAGGAGGGTGTCCCCACCACGGCAATGCTTGCTTCCCGTACTTTAAATCGGCGAGTGTCTTTCCCAAGGCGCACATAAGACTATTTGTTTAATAAATGAAGATGTGTGTTTCCTGGAGTGTTTCTAATTGGGATTTGAGATCCCGCCTCCTAGGAGATGCTGGGCTAGGATCCCTCTAGCAAGAGGCCTCGGACAACCTGAGTATCTGGTGTGAAGAGGAGCAGGGGGCCTGGAGATCACAAGGCAACAGGCAAAGGCAAAAAAAAAAAAAAGGGAACAAATGGTTTGTCTCCCACCGACACATCCATCACGCTTTCAACAGGAAAGAAAAATGGGGAAGGTCAAAACGATATCCAGTAGGATTTGTAAATTGAGCTATTCAGTAGGCAAGCAAACGTTAAAAATAGTAACTTGGGGGAGGTCCGTTTCCCTCATCTCCTCCATTCTCTTACTCCTCCCTCCCCAATCTGTCTCTGCAACAGCAGTGAAACAGCCCTGTTTTCAAAGCCTTGCTAACATCTTGGGAGACGCCAGGGCAAAATCAAAGATTCTTTGGTTGGGCGTGTAATATAAAACTTGAAGTTGTTCCTGTTAAATAAAAACAGCCACGTTAATTTTGGTGCCATTAAAAACACAGGAAAATGCTGCTGCCAAATGGAAAAGGAAAAAAAAAAAAAGCTTACCAAATGGGAAGCAGTTGTATTTTCAAGACTTGAGAGGGGTATTACAAAAACTGAAGGGCTGACTTGAAAGGGAAAAAAGAAATGTAAAACGGCGGTTATTTAGTTATTTTCCTCCATCAAGGTGAAAGCAAGCCTCCCTAACTCCCGAGAGGAGCCTGAGAATTCAAGTTACAGGAGTTTCGTTCCCTTGCTCGGTAAATTATGAAACGTTTTGTCGCTTGGGCCGTGAGCTCTGGTTTCCACCCTTCTGACACCCCTCTGTTCTCAATAACAAACGCCCATGATTTACAGATTCACTGAGCTATGCCGGAACCAGTAAAAAAATTCAATACCCAGGATCCTGTTTTGAGCTGAATTTGATAAGGGTTGGAAGAGCATAATTGTAGAGGCAGGAATTTTATTTTCTGGCTCCACCTGAAAGTTAGGCAATAATGCCCAGCAGTATTTCTCAGTCCCTCTGAGTTCACCAATATGGTATACATCAAGCTATACTCACAATAACTGTGAGTGACTCGTGGGAGACCATCCTTGGCCAATTTTAACATCCTTGTGTATCCAAGAGGGCAGGGTCCATGAGGACACAGAGCCAATAAGAAATCAGAAAAGGAGAGAAGGGAAGGAAAACTAAAGCCTGGAAATTTTTGAAGTCCCATTTGGGAAAGCAGGGAAGTGAGGTGACATGAAGAGATTCTAGGACATTAATTTTTTTGTTTTGATTTTCCTGGAAAGTGTGTTGTTGGAGAACACTTGGTTTTGGGGATCACTGTCAAGGTGATCCCTCTTATCCTTCCCTACTTACACCAGGGGAATCATAATTAGATATCTTTGGCAAAAAATAAAGTGACTTTCATCTCCATTGCTATATCCATTCTTTCCCTCGTTCAATAAATAGTATGTGAATATCATCTACATGCCAGGGACCTGTAGTAAGCTCGTTGTGATGGAATTCGACATCAGGTGAATATTTTTCATACTGTTGTTTTCATTCCAAAGGCATGGTTTCCACCAACTGACATCTTGGAAATGTCCCGGATTCTTGGTGATAGCAACAAGTCCAAAATAACCCTGGACTTGAAATAAAATCCAAGTTAGGAACAAAAAAAAACACCCCAGTTAGAAAGTTAGATTTCCCTAGTTCTGAAGCTATCATGAAGTTATAGGGACTGCTCCAGATTTTGATAGATAGATATTACCTAAAAATTCACTGCCCTTGGACAGCCAACCGTTTGTTACAGATTGAATTGTGTCCCCCCAAAGATACATTCAAGTACTAACCCCAAGTCCCATGCATATGATCCTATTTGGAAATGGGATTTTGAAGATGTTATTAGTGACGATGAGGCCAAACTGGAGTAGGGTAGGTCCAGATCCAATACAACTGGTGCCCTAATAGTGAGAGCAAATTTGGACACTGTCATTAGGAGACAGAGAGAAGACAGCCATGTGGCGAGGGCAGGGAATGAAGTATGCCCAGACTGCTGGCGAGCCATGGCCAGCACCCTACAGGCTTTAGAGGAAGCCTGACCCTGTCAACACCCTGATTCAGACCTCTGGCCTCCAGAACTGTGAGGTGATCAACTGCTGACATTTTAAGTCATCCAGTTTCAGGTACTTCGCTATGGCAGCCCCAGCTACGTAAGGCAACACTGATTGCTCAGGCCACACTTCCTTCCATTCAGTCTGGCATGGACAAAGTAAGGGTTGGGGTGGGGTGTGTGTGTCAGGGATGGGGTGAAGCCCTTGGAGGGCACTGGACAGGTGAGGCACCCTGAGGGCTAACCAGGTCAGAGATTCACTAGATCCACCTGGGAATCAAGCCGAGAGGGGTTAACAGCTCTTGATGGGCTGAATTGGAATTCAGCAAGACACAAAGGATTAGGAAAAGTGGTTAAATAAAATGAATTTCCAGGACCATGTGTAGACCAGTCTGAAGGAAGGACTGACTAACCATGTGTTAATAAAGTAGTAAAAAGGTATAGGGGCTGAAATGTTCTTTAAGAGGAAAGTGAGTCAGCTGCCCAGCACGGTTGTGGAAGTTGACTCTAAGGTTGTGGGAGAGGTGAATGAACTCATAGCACCAGGGAGAAGTGGCTCAGACCACACAGGCCCCAGGTCAGAGACTATGACACTTACGAGACCAGACAAGCCACCTAACCACTCTTTCCTCAGTTTGTTCATCTACACAGTGCAGACAGTAATGGCCTTTACCCTGTAAGGGTTAAATGGGATAAGACATGGAAAGTTCTCAGCACAACACTGAGCAGAGAGTTGAGAGCTCAATCAGTGGTTCCCATATTCAGCTATGGAAGGACCTTTGCCACTTTGTCTTTAGACTTTTCAACTTCTGAAAGATGTCCAAGAGAACTAGAAAATGATCCAGAGGATTGCAAGAGAAGACAAAAGAATAGCAAAATAGACACAATAAAACAATAATAGACAATAAAAAGGACATTTAAAAAAAAAAAAAATATATATATATATATATACAGAGAGAGAGAGAGAGAGAGAGCACTCAGAAAAGAAAAAGCTGGAAGGTTTAATAACAAAACAAACAAACAAAAGCACATTATTTGCACGGGATGACCAGCTCTTCTGTTGCTGCAGTGAGACTGTGAGGGAAGGTGTTTTGTTGCAGCAAGAGAAGCAAGGGTTAGCTATATAAAAGGACTTCCATCTAATTTTATTATGAAGAGCCATTCCCCTTGGCCTTACAGACCAGACAAGCACAAGTCTATTTCACATTGGATCAAGCATCCATTTGAAAAGTACAAGACTAATGATCCCCCAGCTGTTGCCCCAGCTTCTAACAAGATCATCACATCCTTAAAGGGGTCAAAGGGTCCTACAGAAGAGGGTGGGGGGAAGGGGTGAGACAAATGACCAGTAGCTCCCCTCACTGCATGCTCCAAGCCTCCCAGGACTTCTGCGGTGGTTCTCTTTGTTCCCTCTATGTGAGGAGTCTCCTGCCAAGCCAGCATGGGGATACTGCATTCTTTTTGTGTTTCTATAGGAAGTAACCACGAGGAGGTCAGTGGGCCGAATATGCATGTGTGTGCATATGTGTGTGTGTTTGCACTCACACAGGGCAGGGGCCTATAACGTATGTTAATTTTGATTCAACTAAAATGTTTGCCCTCTAGAGATTTAAAAAAATAATTTGCCATGCTGGTAAAGAACATTTTCTGAATTTGTTCCTTAGTGCCATGCCCTATTAACACTGAGATAAATCACATCCATTGCTTGCCTTCCATCGATGTCACCAAAAAAAATTAGATTACTCTGGCCAACATGAAACCACGATGGGCCAGCAGCCTAGGCTCTGCCTCCTATTTAAAACTAAGTTTTGGGTGATCTGCTCTGGAGTTCACGTGGGGGGTGGCCTTTGCAAGGTCAAATGCATCTTTAAAATACGTTTCAGCAACTCTGCCACAGCGTGAGCCCATTCCTCAAGGAGCCTGGGAATTTGAGCACATTTGGTCGCTTCCATAACCCATTAGTTTCCACTTCCCTTTCTGGCATTTCATTCCACGTTTTCTGAATTCAGATCATGCTTGGCCTTCTGCCCGAGCGTGAAGATAAACCCATGAAAAGTTTGTCTTTTCAACATCCTCCTGTTTACAAGAGACAGCCTTCCCCTTCGCTTTTTTGTTTTTTGTTTTCTCAATGTGATTAAGGACTATTTTCCCCTTTGAATTTTCTGACATGAGTCCTGCACAGCAGTGTCATTTTGTGGCTTCATCTTCTGGCCCTCGGGCCCAGGCTCTGTGCACAGTGTTGCCTGCCCACCTCCAAGGTCCCTGGCGTGCACGCTCTGCTCCTGAGGGCCCAACTGCAGGTCCCTGCCAGTTAGTGCTTCTCACTCGACTCCAGGGCATAACTCCCAAAATGTTATCAGCAATAGACATTTCTTCAAAGAAAAATACAAATGGCAAAAAAACACATGAAGAAATGCTCAACATCACTCATGATTAGGGAAATGCAAATCAAAACTACAATGAGATATCATTTCACACCTATCAAAATGGCCAGTATTAAAAAGACAAAGAACTGCAAGTGTTGGAGAGAATGTGGAGAGATATGAACACTTATTCACTGTTGGTGGGAATGCAGAACGGTACAGCCACTGTGAAGGACTGTTCGGCAGTTCCTAAAGAAGTTGAATATAGACTTGCCATATGACCCTGCATACCATTACTGGGTATATACCCAGAAGAACTGAGAGCAGTGACAAGAAGAGACATCTGCACACCAATTTTCAGAGCAACATTATTCACCATTGCCAAAAGTTGGAAACAACCCAGGTGTCCATCAACAGATGAATGGATAAACAAACTGTGGTCTATTCGCAGGATGGAATATTATGCAGCTATAAGAAGAAACAAAGTCGTAAAGCATATGACAACATGGATGAACCTGGAGGACATTATGTTGAAGGAAGCAAGCCAGACACAAAAGGACAAATACGGTATGAATGCTTTACTATGAACCAAATACATTGTATAACATATTGTTTGATTCAAAAAAAAAATTTTATATGTATCTAGTACATTTAATTGAGAAATGTATATATTCATCTGTGCTTACTTTTTAGTTAATTGTTTATATTTTCAATTATTAAATGTACAAAATAAAGTGAAAAAAAAAAAAATGTTATCAGCAGCCCAAAGGGTATAAACAAGCATCAAGTTCTAAAAAACCAGAAAAATAAAGGGCATTGCTTACTGCCATTTAAAAATGCCAAATACGCAGTCTCATTTTTTTAAAAAAAAAAGGTTCTCTTTAAGCTTCCAAAGTTACCGTGAAGAGCCTAAAAACAGCCTTAGAGTTGTCACAATCAGTGAAATCTGAACAGCAATGTCATGACCAAAACCGCTGAATGGGGTCTACCATGGCCTCTCCCTCAGTTTGCCGAATGGGAAGATCTTCACGGCAAAATGTGAGGTTTGGGCTGAGAGACTTCGTCTTATTTCCATCCCCACTTTATTGCGTGCATGTTTCTCCAAGCGTGAGTGAACCACACAAAAGTGCGGCTACTTGACAGCTTTTGAAATTCCCCAAAGCAGAAATTTCCTGTGGTTCCACCTACAGCTACCAAGTAGCAGCGAGGGTTAGGAAGGCGCGGCATGGCCCTGCTTTCCACAGTAGGGTGGGCACAGTCATGGAATTTTTGTGCGTTTACTGGCTCTTTAAAATACACACAGATGGTCCAGGCAGCATGGAATACAACAGCAAATGCTGGAAAAAACCTCAAAGATCCATATTTTGGAAAAATAAACTGAAAGTATTCACAGAATTGAATACTATGCAGGTAAATAAAAGAGAAAAAGAAAACTCTCTAAGACGTAATAACGGAAAGAAATCCAGGCTACAACGTAAAGTGACAGAAGCACCGTGTAAAACGGGATGTGTGCTCGATTGTTTAAGAAAAGGAAGGGGGAGATGATACTCGATAGAGCCTTACTGGCCTGCATGTGCATATAGAAACACAGGAGGATACATGAAAGTACTGCAGGAGTGGTGTCGAAGGGGGCAGGGGCGGGGGACAAAAATAGAAAAAAATGCACTAGAGAAATTTACTATGCAAAGGCCCTTTATGGTTATTTCTTTTGCAAAATTCCTTTTGCAAAAGCATCTTGAGCAAAGCACTCTGGCCTACAAGATATCTCAAGCAAGACAGGTACTATTTAGAAAACGTTGTACATGCTTCTGGGAGAGGGGGCTTGGGAGATAAGCGAGCCCCATCCTCCTCACCGCCCCCCACTCTCCCCACCCCTGCTCCCAGGGTCACATCCTGGCCTCCCAATTCTGAGAGGTCTGCACTGTGCAGCTCTCTGGCTGTACTCGGAAGAGGCAGGCATGGCAACACAGGGCTCTTTCAGAAGTTTCCATCACGTGGTCCTTCAAGCACTGGTCAGCCAATGGTTCTGATAACAGTGAGAACAGATCAGAGACAGCTGCTTTGGGAGCTGACAGGGCTCAATCTCTGATCCAAAAATGACAGAGAAAGAGGTTAACTAGTGGAATCAGAAGCCCAGCAGGGCTAGAAGCCAGAGACAGACAGGGCTAGGATAGTCTGGTTGAATCCAGGTGGAATCCCAAATCACCTGAACATAGGGCATAGGATTCCTTTTTGTTATTAGTTGTGGAAAAGAAATGAAGAAATGCATTTTGGGAGTGGATGTGGCTCAGTGGTTGAGCACCTGCTTCCCAGGTACAAGGTCCCAGGCTTGATCCCCGGTACCTCCTAAAAAAATGCATTTTGACCAGAACCAAAACATGTCCAGCAATTTTATTCTATCTTCTTTGCCTTTATTATTATTTTTTTTTTGGGGGGGTTACTATGTATATTTAAACCATACATATATTTAAACCATATATATATTTAAGTTGTATATTAAGCAGCCTTGAAGGAAGACCTGACAAAAATGTGGGTGCTACTCTAAAATGCTCCTTCAATGAATTGAGAAACTCTCTTTGTATGGTTTGATTGTCCTGGACTCAGCAGCTCTCTGTAGCAAAGCTTTCATGCTGTCCTACAACCACATTGCGTTTTCACTTTCTCCCTGGAGGATCGTGAACATTCTGGGTGGCTAAGGATCTTAAAGTGTGTGGTGAACACTAATAAGCAACAAATCTTAGGTGTTTTTTGACCCACAAAATTACCAACTGAAGCAAGGAGCCAGTATCTAACGAAGGTATCTAAGATATTCCAGGTTCTGTCCACATGATCGCTCATCTTCACCGAGTCCCAGAAGTGAGGAGTCCTTCAGCATTTTGCCAGAAGAAAATAGAGACTGCTCAGAGAGGGTAAGTCATGGTACCGGGTTCCACAGCAGGCAGTGGCAGTGCTGAGATTTGAGTCTTTCTGATCCCAAGATGCAGAAGGAAGAAGCTGGAGCTCTGAAGAAGTGTGCCGCACAGCCCGGGGGTTCAGAAAGCTCACCAAGGAGGCCACAGGAAATGGACCGCCTTACGTCGGGTCTGCCCTGGCTGTGCTTGCTACCTGCGAGTGGGTCTACAGGATTCTACCACTCAGCTGCCGCAAACACCAGATTTTCAGAAGCCACTTGCCCTACACCTCAAGGGCCAAGAGTCACGAAAGCCCAGGCCCTGCCCCAGGCTGTCAGCACCTGCTGGGACTCATCATCCCACATGATAAACTACTAGGCTGAGCAGAGAGCAGAGCTGGCCCTGACTGGTGGGTGGGAAGTCACGGGAGGGGCAGAGCAGAGAGGCCTCTGGGAGGCGCAGGGACTCAGGTCTCCGCCAGAGGCTGGTGAAGTCAGGGGCAGGGCTTGTCTTGAAGGAAGCTGTGGGGAGCCTGTGACAACTGGGCCTTGGAGGGGCTGGGAGTTTTTTCGTGAGGGTCAAATGAGACAAGATGTATATACGAGAAAACTTCAAAAGCTATAAAGAGCTAGTTTAAAACTCGGTAAGAGCAATATTAAAGAATCTGAAGGCTGGAAGGGACAGGATGCCAGCATTGTCAGGTCAACTCTAAGCCACGGACTCAATTCTCCAGTCCTAAGCTGTGGTCGATGCTTTCGTTTTGAAGTGAAGAAAGGCAGCCCCCTGGTCAATGAGTCAGGGCTCTGGGTTGTCAGGGAGAGGAAACCCAGCTCAACCAACCTGAACCAAATCAAGCCCTTGTTTGAAGGCTCACAGAGCCACAGGAAGGGCAGAGGCACACAAGTGAATGCCATTTCTAACCCTCATCTCTGAGACCTGGTGGTAGGAAACGTGGCAACTTGACAGCTTTTGAAATTCCTCAAAGCAGGAAACGGCCCAGTCACCCTCACCCCACATACTTCTCAGTCTCCTCTACTCTTTGTTCCAATCGGAAAACCCCAGGGAAGGACTTGGGCCCAGCTAGGACCATGTGCCCACTGTGTGGAACCATACGCTTGGAATAGGAGGAGAAGCAGTTCCCCCAAATAAAAGGGATGCCGTTCCCAAGCAAGGGGGATGGGGCCCAGCAAACAATTATGTCCTCAGCAAGCCTGACAGGCACCAGACAGGACCAGAGGGGACAGCCAAGAGTTAGCCACGATGAGAAGTCAGTACCTAAAGTTATCAAAAATAATCATATGGTAATGTCTATTTAGGGAGAAAGGGGGAGTGAGGGTTGGAAGATGGCTTCTTTAATCCCTCTGAAAAGACTTAGACCGATACTGCGATCACTGTCAGATGTGGGTAACTGCTTGTTTTCTTTGTTTACCGGTGACTAGACACAAGGTAACAGGGAATCTAGGCAGTGAGGCAGAGAAAGGAGAAGGCAAAAATCAAAACCATGAGGAAATACTCCTCTCCTGCCTTTAAGACGCAGGTGTAGCATCAAACCCAGCTGTAGCAATAAGGAATAAGATCAAAACAAACACCTGTTTACCAAGACCACTTTGTGCAAGACACTTGATGGGTGCTGAGAGACAAAGAGCCTGTGAACAGTTATGTGATCAGTCTCCAAAGCAGAAGTGCCCCCGAGGACTGCGGAGGGGAGGGAGTGGTGTGTATAAAGCAGTTTATGTCCCGTGGAGAAATAAAGTAAGGGGCTACCTAGGAAGGCTGCCTGGGGTCTGGGAAAGGTGGGCTGCCAAGCTCTGGTCGTCCCCCTTAGGTCTTAGGAGATACCGAGGAGACGAGGCAGAGGCTGGCTCCTTCACCAACCTCTGGGAGCCGAGAGAATGGAGGGCCACATCGCTGGAGGTAATACAAGTTGGAGAGGTAAGTATCTAGATCTGGGCCTATTTCTTTTAGACTTTGGAATTAGTATTTGGAATTATTACAGGATGGTAAGATGTCCACTTGGTCTTGAGAACAAGCACCCTCTCCCTCACCGCTCCCTTTAGAAATACAGTAGAGATTTCCTTCAACGTTTTGGTGCCTTGGACATAGAAGCCTAGGAAGAGGCGTTCCCTGGACAAAGAACCATCATCTGAATCTTCAAATAATTTGAAAATATCCAAACACTGGTTGGTACAGGGCTGGATTCGACATGCTCCTTTCATTTGTCCATTCACTTGTCTCACCCCAACTTCCTGGCACCAGCCTGTGTGGCAGGGGGTGGGAACAGACAGGCAGACAGGACAACAGGTGAAGACTCCCCAGCCTAAAAAGATGAACTCCAGACAGATGCAACAGAGGGGACTCTGGACCACCGAGAAAAGGTCCGACTCACTCCTGGCGAGGTCTCCCCAGACATCACAGAAAGCTGAGGAGGTGCCTGCCCTGGGGGAGCTGCCAGCAGACAGGTGACAGAAGTTGGCACAGGGCTGGGGCAGAGGGTCCTGCAGGACTAGGGCTGGTCCTCCGGGTCCTATTTCCTTTAGTGATATGGGGACTCGGGCCCGAGGCCCCAACCAGGCAGTGTACCCTGTGGAGCTCTGGGACCCCTAGTTCCTCATTGCTTGCAGCTCTGCAAGGAGATATCAAAGCCAGGAAGAAATGGTTTAAAGCCAGAGGGAGTGAGGGAGTAGTGAGGGCTGATGGAGTGGGGGTGGGAGTCCAGGAGGCAAAGTATCTGAGGGTGGGGGTTGGGAGGGGAAGGTCCAGGGAGGAAAGCAGAATTAAATGAAAACAGGGTTTAGACCCCTCTCAGTAAAGTCCTGCCATGCATGCATTAACCCTCCATTGATGAAAACAAAATCCAGGGGGCCAGTGCCTGCCTGCTGGGGCACATAAAGCTTAGGGGATATAATATCTTCCAGGTGGGTGTGCCCAGAAGCACACAAAGGTGCTTGACAGGTCGTTTAAAACTGACTGTCAAGGTCAAAACAACACCACCTGCAGGCACAACTGAAATGTCTTCATCCCTCTCCCCACCCCCACCCCCAGGTTCCCTGTTGTTTGTTTTAAACCAATGCGCAGTTTGAGCCGCAGACAAGCCCGACAACTGTTCAAACATATGTACGTGCAACTTATTAGCTTGCAAATGGAGGTATCTGGAAGCTAAAAAGCCGGAGTGGAAGGCGAGTTAGCTGCTAATTCTGAGGGAGCTAGGGAAGGGGGGGGTCGGTGCTGTAAATTGCTCAGCTGAAGGAAAGCGGCCTTCAGGGACGCAGCGTGCTCCTGATCGGGTATTTGGAAACGCTGTTGTGCACTGCGGGGGCACACAACCCAGGCGGTTATTATGAAAGGAAGGGGCCTCTGCCCTTGACATCTGTTTATTTTGCAATTAACTAGGGGTAAGAGAGGCCCATTATGAAACTTCTACTCGGGGGCCTAAAATTTAAACACCTCTGTGGGCGTAGGTGCCCACAGAGTGCAAGCAAATCCCAGTCTTATAATCTCACTAGCTCTTACTGTAAAAAGAAAATACATGTGTATGTTAAATTGCTGAAAGAAATAGAATCACCCCTTCTTCCTTATACAAAAAAAAAAAAAAACTAATTTTTTTTTTTTGTTAAGTTAGGGCTCTAAGTCAGTCTGCAGGCTACTCTAAGCCAACTCCTTATTTTTCCAGAGAAGGAAGCTAAGCGGGGGAGGTCCAGTGACTTTCCCGGGAGTCCCAGTCTGTCAATGGGCACATTCCTTACAATGAAATGGGCAAGCGGGGAGAGTCACCCGAGAGTTTTTCCCACCCACCTACTAGCATGCCCCATCATCTTTCCTCCTTCTGACACCCTCACCTGAGAAAAGATAGCAGGGTATTGAGTTTGAAAAGGCTTCCCAGGCGATCCTTACCTGTGTGGAGACATCCCCCACACCCCCCACCAAACACACACGGCTCTCTAACACCTGCAGCCAGAAACACCTGGCCCAGTTTGGCATTGTCAGCATTACGGGTGCTAAGTCCCCACCCACCAAGGCTGCACCTTGAGAGCCCAGGGCACAGGCCCATTCATTGAGGAGCAGGTAGGAAATGACCCGACTTCCTTTGATAATTGGCTTTTCCTCATTCTTTTGACTTTTCTATGTGTGTATGTGTTTTGCAGTGTACCTAATAGATTAATACAGTACTAACACAATATACAACTTACAAATAAAATAAATGTACATACGGGGATGGTTGCTCAAAAAGGGGATGTAAGAAAAAAAAAGGGGGGGGGGATGGGGCTCTTGTACCACACTGTGAGTTCCAGAGAGGTAGAGCATATGCCTTCTTCCTCACACTCAACCACCATTTGCAGAATGAAAGTTGAATTCCATGCAGTCCAGCTTTACAACAGACTCCAAGGTATTTCTGAATTGAATCATCTCTGTTGCTATTTAGAACACTTCCAAAGTGTGTTTTGAGCGGGTAGTTTTTTTTGGAGACTACAATGGTCCCATAAAATGCTCACTGTAAAGGGGGATGCCTCGGCACAATAGTTGGGGAATACTGCGTATCCTGGCTTGGTCTTGGAGAAGCACACATAAATATCCAGCTATTAAATCGGGATAATGATACGAAAGGCTTTCTTTCCTCCAGGAAAGAATCCCTTTTAACTTTGTTTATTCATTTCCAAAACTAATTAAAACTAATCAAGCCATTTTACACCTCAACCTTCCACAAAACTAGTCTTCCTCGGAACCAACTTTAGGAAACCCTGAATGAGGCTGAAGGTCTCCTATTTCTCTGTATCCGCGGTGTCCGTAGCATTCATCGCACCTGTCCAAGGACGTGTGCTGGAATGAAGGCTTGGCTTTGCCCTCCATCCCCTTCCAATAGCCGCTTTCAATAGGATGATCAGAAGTTGCACTTCTGACAAGAGACAGAAACTGCAGCCAACTTTTTCCCAAAGAAAAGCACTATCCTTAGGTTCTCATGGTCTCTTCTTAGAGGAGACCAACTCAAAAGCTAGAATCCACCAATCACGGTTTCCAACAAAATTCAGCAAGGTGGTCTCAAAGGAACAAAGAGCCTGGGGGCCTGTCGCAGGCTTCCACGACAACCCCCTCCTCTTTGCCCATTCCCAGTCGCTGGTTCTGGAGACCAAGCATCATTCACAGTCTCCTGGAATGGAATTCCAAGATTTCCATTTTAGGGTGACAAGGGAGGAGGTCATTATTTTCAGCAAGCTAAGTGGGAAGATGAAGGGCAGATATGGTTTGTTCAATGACTGCAGATTTGGAATTCTCTGTTCCCGAAATGATGTCTAGACTTTCTGAGGAGTCACCTCTATAAATAGCACGGTTAGTTACCCAAGAAATATAATATGTTCTACTCCGAGTGCCTCTCTGGAGCTAAACCAGGGTGGATTTTTCACATTGTACCTTCAGATCCCACAAAGTAATCCATTTTTCTTTAATCCCACAAAAAGTCTATTGTGCCGTCAAATCCTAAAAATATCTCATTTTTAAAGGAGCATTTCCTCACATCTTTTAATGTAATCACTTCTTTTTAGGAAAAGGTAGCTGCAATATTATTCCAATTTCATTTTAGGGGTGAGGTCAAGAGAAAAGGCAATTCTACACCCATTTTAGGCAAACAGGCCTCTGTGGCTCAGAGGTACATCTGTTCCAGCTGCATCTTGGCTGTAGGGCAAGAGGCAATGCCCCCTCTGAGCAGATCGAACAGATCAAGTCATACATTGTGCCTTGCCTGAGGACTGTTTCCAGACTTGGTATTCTCCCCTAAAAGGAGTCTAGCCTTAAAATAAATATGTACAGTGGAGCGGGTAGAGCTCAGTGGTTGAGCGCCTGCTTCCAATGTATAAGGTCCTGGGTTCAATCCCCGGTATCTCCTAAAAAAATAATAAAATAAAATAAATACACACATATATCTCTAGGCCCACATGCATACATAATAGTCTAGAAGCTCGTAGTCTGTGCTCACATTGTGTAGTGGGTCTGAGGAGCAAGAGATGCCTGCAAGACTGGGAATAGTCCAACTAGGGCAACGTTGACATTGATTTCTATTGTGCTTTTTCACCCAGAGAGTATACGTTCTCTTCAATAATGACACCTCTATAGAGAAGTGGGGGTGGGGGGCTTTTACTGGGCAATGGAAAATGGAAAAGTAGTGCTGACTGGCCATCTTGGGCTCAAGGACTGGAAGACATTAGGGGCCTGTGATGACATCAAGAGAGAGAGAAGATTACAAACGCAGGTAGAGGGATGATTGCTTCCGGGAGGCCTTTCAGAGGCCTGATGACTGCTCGTGAAGGATGGCTCCAACAGAGTTCTCTGAAGGCAGAACTGTTGGTGTATGTGTGTCAGAACAGTTGAAAGAAAACAAAATGCTTTGGCTTAATCTTTCAGAGTGGGGGGAATCGTGGCGTAATGATGATCAAATGCTACTTCTGGAGCTGACAAGCAGCGCAGCTGTGTGATGGCAAGAAGATTCTGGCTAAGCCCAAAGCTGTGAGATCACTCTGCTTGTTGTTCCAATAGAAGAGAGAGAGAGAGCCTGGCCCTAACCACTCATGTGATCCAGGGCTTTACCTGGTACCTGGATTCTAAGGCTGCCTGAAAAGGAGCTCATGGTGAATGGTGATCTTCAAGGAGACTCTGTGACACTATGATTTTCATGGGAGAGCCAGAGGCAAATATCAACATGCCCAGAGAGAGTGACAGAGGAGTCTTGCCTAATGTGAATCCCCAGGTTCTGAGAGATGACCTAGGATGAGGCCCTTTTACTTGTCCCTGGCTTCATGTCTCTAAGCGGTCTTTTTTTTTTTTTTTTTAAAGATTTTATTTATTTATTCATTTATCCCCCCCTTGCTGCTTGTGCTCGCTGGGTCAGCCAACCACGCCATGCGGGCGGGCTTGCCTTCACCAGGAGGCCCCGGGAGCCGAACCCGGGGCCTCCCATATGGTAAACGGGAGCCCTACTGATTGAGCCACAGCCGCTTCCCTCTAAGCGGTCTTGAGAACATCCTCGATCCTCCCTCCACCTGCTCTGTTAAAATTGAAACACACATGTCACACTACCTGCCTGGCATTGTCAAGACTAACACAATAATCCCAGCCAAGGGCTTTCAGAGTCCCAGAAGAACATCACTTTATGGATACCAGTTATTATTTCAAGAAAGGAAAGTGAAAGAATCATGTCTAGAAGGGGAAAGCTGCTCCCCGTAAGACGGGAGGGAAACAAAGTCAAATAGTTTTCTCAAGAAGAAACACAGAAATAGACAACAAAATAGAGGCACTGAACATGAAGGAAGCAAAAGAGGGGATGGGTCTGAGGGGACATAAATCACCCCACATGTACCTCATTACTCACAGCCCATTCTGTTTGCTCATTTCTACAGCAACAGTGGAGTTGCCAGTCAACAAAGGATTAACATTTTACAGAGAAAAAAAAAGAAGGCTGTGATGAGCAGCTTTCCATCATTCACACCCACCTGTTTGACAAAACAGAGAAGAGTACTACTGGAAAAAAAGAGGAAAGAAATGCCCCCTTCAATATATGTTTTAAAAGCAATCCATGCAGAAATTAATTTGAGAATTTATTAAAGTCTGGGAAACAAACAACAATAACAAAAAAACAAAACCACACACACACAAACCCCCCAATACTCAGCACATCAAAGAAGGAGTTGGCAGGCACGGTGAATTGAAAGACACACTAAATTAAGGCTCAAAATCAGATTGCTGAAGGAAAAAGAGAAAAAATCAGTATCTTGAAATCACAGGGTTGCAGTCCCTGAAATTTAAAGGATTGTTCAAAAGTATAGTGGTTTTGGTTTTGGAGTTCAAAAATTCAAGTAGACGCTAACAAAGAACAAGCAAAGAAAAATTCCCCAAGCCGTGAAACCTTGCTACTTAAGATAATGGCAGAAATTTATGACTGCTTCCTTCCCCAACACAAAGGAGCACAATTAGAAGGCTGAAAACAACAGGTTCTTTGTACCGGCATGTTATGCTTTGCTTATTCTATTACGCACTGGCTGGGAGATAAGAATAAACAGGACAACACCCTGTCTAACCCCAGGAGGAGGGGGTGGAGGGAAAAACTGGTTATGTTCCTTCTTGGGCATGTACGTGCACACCGTTGATTTGCAAATTGAGGTGCTTAAAAAAATTGTGCATGCAATAATCAGGAGCCAGTAGAAGCATTCAGAAGCCTTTTGTTGCACAATCAAATCTTTTAAGAACAAGCCACATGTAATAGGAAGCTTCATAGTTTTTCTCCACTGTGGGTGCCTTGAAGATATTTAAGTCATTGATGATGATTACTCTGATGCTATTTATTTATCAATCCTATTTTTGTTCAGTCTGTAACATTAAAAAAAAAACAAACACTAAGATGAGCAAACATGTAAACACAGCCTCCCTCTTTGTGACCTATTACTGTGTCCAAAAAGCCTGCAGGAAATTTATCAGCAGCCATTGTGGGAAGGAGATGGGGCTTTACCTATCTCTGCGAAAGAAGAGTTACCATTCTAGGTGCCAGATGCTCTGCTACCTCCAGCAATGAAGAGTTCTGCTCAGGGACAGCGGCTGATAAGTCTAGTTCTAACTAAGCTGGTCAGGGAGTGATATGGTAACTTTGGTCCCAAGAAAACCAAGAAAAGATTGGACCTCTCTTGAGACTCTCTCCTGACAAGCCCTGGCTGCCTGGAATGATGGATGCCCGCTCAACCTTGGCCATTTCTCAGTGACACTCCCTGGTTCTTCTTCATATAGGTGTGCAAATGGCTCAGCTGACCCTGCGGGACCATGAGGGACCATGGGATCTCTTGGCACTCAAATGGGTTTACGGATGGGGTGATTCTAGAAGTCACTCTTAAAAGCTCTTTACCCTCCAGCCACACTGGCCTTCCTTCTGCTCCTCCAACCCCTTACAGTGGTCTACCTTGAAGTCTCTGAACTTGAACTTCCTCTGCTTGGGTTGCTTTTCAACCAGATTGTCACAAGGTTGGCTCCTTTCAGTTCTTTGGTCTCATCACAAACGTCACCTCTTTATAGAAGACATCCTCTCCCCACCCTAATGATGCCACCTGTCCCTCCAGCCATGCTGTGGCTTAATTGATTTTATCTTCTTCACGCATCTTCTTTATTTGTTTTCATGTATAGTCTTCATCTCCCCCAAACATGAGTGCCATGAGGAGAGAGACCTTGTCAAACCTATTCACCCTTGTACACTCAGTATCTTAAATATTACCTGGCACATAGTAGGTGCTTAAGCATTTTATTGGAAAGAATGAATAAATGAATAAAAATGCACAAATGAAGAAGATAATCTAGTATGGAACCAGTGAAAAAAGACCAAAGCAGAATATGTTGCCTAGTCATCAACCACTGTTGCCATTTTTCCCCCAACTTTCCCAGTGGGACCAGTGGCGAAACTACATGTGAATGAATGGGAAAGCTGGGAAGCAGAGCACTTGGCTTTGTCATTCTGTGCCCTAAACATAAAACCACTCTGAAATCATTTGCAGGAGATTCTTGAAATTCAAATCGAGGGGGGAGAACAAAATATATCTGGATGTCAGCAACGTAGTTCTGCCAAACTAATTATGCCCCGTGACGTGTAATTGTGAACTGCTGAAAGACAAATGGTGAAGCAAAGCATTTATTATAAACACATACAGAGAAAAGACGGAGGTATTACTTTTTAAGCAACTGTCATAAATCTGGCCCCAGGATATTATTTCATTAACATTATTATTATTTTAACAAAGGGTGTAAGTGTGATAATGAACTCCTTTCATGTATTTCTCAATACCTAAAAAATTAGGCTCACAAGGCAATCCCTCGCCAAGACTCCCGGGAAAGGACACAGTGAAAACGGCAGAATACTAATTATGCCAACGTGATGATAGCTGTTCTAGAAGTTGGAGACTGACTTGAAATACATTCATACCTTAATATCGACATCAATTACTCAATCCAATAAACGTACACTTCACAGCTCCTGACAGAACAGATTCAGCCTTTTTAAGACAGCAAAAATTAAATGAAACAAAAACAGAGGTCCACATTCACTAAATGAGAAAAGCATGGGAATGGAATGGTCTATTGAGTATTTAAAGGGCACACTAGTAGTTTTTCCCAGAATCAGAAGTGAAGGAGAGTATAGCCCCTGGAAGAGTGATTCACAATAGGATGGGGGGATCAACTGGCACTGGCTCCTGTTACATTAAAAAGGTAACGCAAAGCATGAAGTGAAGTACTGGTAAATGTTCTAGTTACTACGTCTGAAAAGCATTCCAAACCCAAAAACATTGCTTGCATATTATTTACCTTCTTATAAACTTGTTTGGCATTATCATACATTCAGGTAGTACAAATGTGTTTTCCCCCACTTCAATGAAATACCAGAATCAGGCTTGGAAACAGAATCAGAAGAGAGTTTTACGCTTTTACATGCAAACAAGGATATATAATGTTTAAAATACAGTGAAATCATTAAGGATCTCTTCCAAAAAAAATATTTAAGATGCTTATTAATGATTTACCAGTTCACATGGGAATATTTAATGTCATTTAGCAAAAAATGGAAACTCCAGCGGTATTCATTCTGATTAAGACTAATCACTAAAGAAGTCCAGAGGTATGGAATTTATGATCTTGCAAACATGTTTATAAAATGTGGACTTGGAAGAGAGCCATTTAATTTACCAAGGAATCCTTTGATCTTGTGGCAGATTACAACAAATAGGACAACAGCAAGTTTTGGGGTAGAGGTGTTTTCGATGGCTCCTAGCCTTGGGTTTTCTCTATTCCCGCTTGTGGTATAGGGTCAACCTCCAAGACTGTGGTTTTTGTTCCAGCCCCACAACCCCAAGCAAAGCCTCCCCCATAAATAAAGCAGCAGGGCCCCAGTAGCCAGTCATAAACTCCACTCAGTCACATGTGGCTAAAGGTGTCAGGATCCCAATAGTCAAGCCAAGCAAGTGGAATCAATTTAAGTCAGAGTTCAGAAAAATAGAGTACCCCCCCCTCCATCTGGCAGTAGAAGATACCACAATCAGCCCCACACACATACATATAGCTCAAATACAGGGAACACTAAGTAAGCCCAGAAAAACATCTACACCAGGGTAGGCTTATTTCCACAGTCTGAAAAGAAAGAAAGAAAGAAAAACTTGAAGAGGGAAAACAAATAAGTTATTTGACAACCATCCACAAAATTTTAAATGCACAGGTCTCCTGTTTTTGAGCATAAAAGCACTCTTGTTGCTGCTAAGTTATTATCGCCATTACATTTTTTTTGACATTTGTGCCCAGTACAATTTGGCCTCAGGGTAAGATTGGGCTTACTCTAAAAATAGAGTTAAGCATATTTAAATCACTCTCAATGTTTCAAAAAGCAGCAAACCCACAGCCTACCTGCTTAGGCATGCAAACTTGAAAAGAGGAGTTTACAGAATGGCCGGCAGGTCAACAAATTCTGGTTTTGGCAGACTAACGTCAGGAAGGAGCTATAGAAAAGAAGGCCCTCTGTATGAAAGACACTCTGCTTTTGGCTCCCTCAGGCAAGTACTTGCAACTGTTATCACACATACCCTTGGAAACTGCAACTCTCATAAAGTGCTTAAAACTCCCGAATCAATATGGCCCCTCAAAATTATGTACAAATGAGAAACATTTAATGAACAACTCTTTGTTCACCAATAATTCTGTTTAAATTAAGTCCAGCAGACTCTTCAAAGGAACAAAAGAAGCTCCATTGTTAAGACAAAGTCTATATATAGACGTCTAAGACAATTATATGATGTACGTAACCAAATATATATAATTATCCTAGTTTCTACATCCCCATTATCTTCATAAATATAGGATAAAAATCAGTCTAAGTGACTTTGTCAGACCTCCTCAAGCATTAAGGCTAGCCAGCCAGCTTTTAAAAAGTATACGTATGTCGTAAAGATCAAAAGCAAATGTTCTGGTCAGTTCTTTTCTACTCATGGGTTTTACTAAGAATGTGTGCAGTTTTCAGGGAAAACACCACAAATGACAGCTGTTTGAAAGCATGGAAATTAATTGGCAGCAGGAACTTCCTTGACTAATGGGGAAAAACTTAAAGTCACATGTTTGGATGAGCCTATTTTTCCCATCCTTAGTCAAGCATACTCACTGTTAATGTTCAAGATTTTCAAATAGAAAAGATAACCAAGCAAAAGCCTGAGTACATTCCCTATCTTTCCTCAGTGGAATGTAGCTCTCCATTACGGAATGAATGATGACATTATCAAACAGATTTTAAGTGTAAATAATATAAAGTGAAAAGGCTTTGGTTTTCTGTAGGAACGAAACTGAAGCAACAACAAGAATAAGGCATTTACTGTATGAAAAAAAAAAAAAAAATAGAAGAGCAGCGACTCCCCATGGCCCTCCCTCTAAGACATATGCTTTGAGCCATTTCTCTAACAGTGGTGATGGATTTACACTGATCCACCCACAGTCTCTGACAAGAGGCTCTCAAGTCGAGGTCCCTTGTGACCGATGGCATGGATGGATGACAGCTGGTCAGGATTAGGCGAGCAGACTGTGGCCCTGGGACCAGGCTATGTTTTCCTGCCCAGTGCCTGAAGCTCCGACCTTGGGCTCATTAACACAATGCGCTAACCACCTAAGCTAACCAGCTACAGATCCTCCACAGTCCAACCTACATCACTCTGGGGGCATGACGTGTTCTCAAGACAAGCTTTTTCTTTTCAAGGCAGTTGGAATGGAGCCGATGGTACCCAACAGCTCATGTACCGCAGCATCTACGCCTACGAAAACTCTCAGGGCGGCGATGAGAGTGATGTCCGAGCGTGGGTGACCGTGGCCCTTTCATCTTTTATCACATGGTGGCTCAACAGCTCAGGGAGAACAAGAAATAATCCAGGAATTACCAAAGCATGTTCTCCAAATGCCCCAACGGAACAACGTACCTGGCCATCCCCAGACTTGGAAAGTTGGCAGGGACGATGAGAACATCCAGCCTGGAGAACGGGTGTGTTCCCAGGATGGAATGTGCTGCTGAGAGGCAAGGAGGTATCAGCTGCAGGAGGGTCTCTTGGCAGATGCCCTGGAGGCACTCTGGGGCAAAGACCCGGTGGGGAATGATCTCCTGGGTGGTGGCAGACGCATTCTGGAAGCGGCAGGGGTATTCCAAGTGACCGCAAGAGCCGGCATACCTGGGAGCAAGAGGATATAAATAGATGCACTTTAGGGTAAATCAAGTTTATTTCTCTGGCCGAGGAGGTAAGGAACTCAATATAGACATGCACAAGTTCAAGGAGACAGTGGTTTAGATGGCTCACAAGAAGACTGCTCATTTGTATTCTCAGCTTCTTTGTTTCTGTACAGGGGTGAAAAATTCCAAGTCATGATAATTATTGATGTGCTTGAATTGATTGAGTAGCTTCAATCTAAGCTAAGTGAAAGTATTAAAGCCTCCTTTTAGAACAAACAGGGGGAAAGAACCCAACACTCAAAACAACAAAACAACTCCAGGCCAAAATAAAAACAATTTCTGCCCTTAGTAATGTGTTTTCAAACATCACCATGGGAAAAATCTTCTCCAAATCAGTAGACAATTCAAACCTCAGAAAGGAAGGGATGGTACAGTGCAATTAAAGATTCCTTTTGGGAATTTCCTAGGGGGAAAAAAAAAAAAGATTTGGACTCAAGAAGAACAATTAACTAAATAAAACTACAGATTGAAACTTCTCAGAAGAACACAAACCATTTTACTGAAAAGTAACCTAGTTGTTCTAAACAAAGGCCACCAGAAGTTGTGCTGTCAGGGAAAACAGAAGCACTTTTGATACAATTTTCTCCTCCATACACTTTCAATACAAATTTCACCAAGCCAACCTTTTAAGGAAACAGATCAGCGCCCAGCCCGCACCATCTGACCACTGCCAGTTATTCCATCAAAGGCGTAGCTGAGAAAAAATTCCTATAACTTGACTCATCTGCCTCTAGAGAACTTATCTATCCAAATAAACTGAGATCAAAGGGAACATTATATTTTTCCACCTGTTAACATGTCCTTTATTCAAACACAGTGGAAAGCCCCTCTAATTATAAATTATGAAGGAAATTCTAACTGTAGGTGCTTATTAGATTCACAATGAATACTGAAAAACCTTAAAATACTGATGCTGGAATGCCCCAGTATACACAGACTGCAACCACCACATCTCTCCATGTTTACCAAGTGCCTTTCATGCCTCCAAGCCCAGCTCTCTGGACATGCCAACAGCTAAAGTAACCAAGCCTCACCCACCACGATGGGGCCGAGAGAAGATGGCTTACAGCACCCATGACATTTCACCACAGTGGAGACTCCCCGGAACTTCTGCCGGGATAAGGTATGAGGAAGAATGGAATTACTGACACTGAAATCTAGCCCAACTACCTGGGCGGTTAACCTTGCTTTATGGAGAGTGTAAGAAAAGGTCCCTGTTTGGTGAACGGTAAACTTTAAAGGCTGCATGTCCACCTCGTGACAAGTACTTTGCTAGTGGGTCACATCAACTAAAGGTCTCACCAAGTGCCAAAAGCCATTTATTAAATTAACCACCACACCACAATACTTGGTCCAAATGCATTTACATAGGTACATGGTGCACCATAATAATTTGAGCTGATACACCCTCTCTTGAAAAACTTTCAGAAGCATATTAAACAATGGAGAAACTAGAGGTGTAGAGACAGCTGTAGGACTCCATGGGGCATGCATTTAAGTTCTACCTACCAAAACACAATTTGCATTCCATGGGCCTATCCAGAAACACACCATGGGGTGAGATTATTTCTTGCAGCCAAGAACCCCAAAGGTGCACCCCCCCAAAAAAAGTCAATTTATTCAAGGGGGAAAAGGTGGGTTAAATTCTCTAGACATAAATGGCACTAATCCAGATAGTGAAAATTAGTCCAGTTGTGTGAGTTAGTGCCATTTTTCATAATCAAAGTCTGGAGAAAATGCAGGCCGAGTAAAAATGGAAATGGCAGCAGCAGGGAAGCTACACATGGGGTCTGCAGTAGGAATCAGTATCTACTCTCACACTGGCAGCCTGTGTGACCCAATGCAAAACCACTCAGGGCTGGGGCCCTTTTCCTGACCATAACATGGTCTTGCAAATTGGCTGCTGGGAGAGGAGAGGGATTCACTGGAAAGGGGTATGAGGGGACTTACTGGGGCAATAGAATGTTCTCGATCTCATTGAGGGTGTACACAATGAAATCGTTCTGAAATTTTTTGTGGTGATGAATGCACAACATTGTGATCATATAGAAGCCATTGATTATACACTTTGGATAGATCATATGGTATGTGAATATATCTAAAAAAAAAAAAACAACTGCTGAAAAAATAAATAAATGTGCAAGAATAGTCAGAAATATGTACAGCTATGTACAGCAGGGGAAACAATGAGAGATTGATGGTGAAGAATTTTCTTGTTCACTTGTTTGGTTTTTGTTATTATTATTACTGAAATAATGAAAATGCTCTAATAATGATTGAAGTGATAAATGCACAACTGTGTGGTTATACCAAATACCATACACACTTTGGATAAATTGTATGCTTTATCAATATGTACCAATAAAATTGATTTCTTAAAAAAAAAAAAAAACTCATCAAGCCAAGCACTTAAGATCTGTGTATCTTGCTGAATGCTGACCATACAAACAACAAAGCAAACAAAATCCTAAAATAGTTTTAAGGTTTCTTCTGGCACAGATTCTATGACAACTTATCATATGACCCCCTCTTCATACAAGAGTCATGTTCCAGAAGAGTTGAGGGAATACTGTACTTTTGAAATCCTGAATAGTCTTTCATAGACCCCATATCAACTCAAAGATGCTTTACCTTCCTTTCAGATGAAGTTCAGTTAATCTCTGTAGATGTGCCTGCTCCAATATATTCCCAAGATCATCAACAAACCAAGCATTTTGGAAACAATGATATCCCTGTGCCCAGACTCATAATTAGAGTATACATTTTTACAGTGAAGATTAGTAACAATAATTAATTGGTATTAATAACCTATAACACTAATGATAATAATAAAAAAACAATAACTCTACCACTACAATTACTACTTACATCTACTGAGCATTTACAAGCATTTCTGAACACTTTATGTGCACTATCCCAATGAATCCATACAGCACCCCTGGGGAATAAGAACTATTTACCGTCATCACATCCTGAGTCATCGTAAGCTCCTCCCGCCTGCCCCTCCTTCTCCACAAACTTCCTGATGCTTCTAGAATAAATTTGGATACTGGATTTTTCTCAAAGCTGAGCTCGGTTGCTTTTTGGTGCGCTGGCTTCCTACCCCTCCTTGTCAATACTGCCCATTAACATGGCTAAGAGTGGGCTGGACTGGGGACATGTGCGTCAGGCCGGTACACGATGGGACGGGAACCAGGCCACTGTCTGGCCAAGTACCTCTTATAAGATTGCTGGGCTGAAATTATTTTGTGAGAGGCCTTTCAAGGAGTTAAGAGTGTCCATGTTACACTCAGAATCACAAGACTGTAAACTGCCTCAAGAGGTTCTCCTTTAGCCTTCATCTCGTTTCGAGACTGGGCTAGGGAAGCGGCTGTGGCTCAATCAGTAGGGCTCCCGTTTACCATATGGGAGGCCCCGGGTTCGGTTCCCGGGGCCTCCTGGTGAAGGCAAGCCCGCCCGTACGGCGTGGTTAGCTGACCCAGCGAGCACAAGCAGCAAGGGGGGGATAAATGAATAAATAAATAAAATCTTTAGGGGGACAGATGTGGCTCAAATGGTTGGGCGTCCGTCTCCCATATGGAGAGACCCGGGTTCAATCCCCGGGACCTCCCGGTAAAAAAAAAAAAAAAAAAAAAAGAAAGAGACTGGGCTGTATTGAAACACAAGACTCCAACAACTACTATGGCATGCTGAAATGTTTACCTAATTTATTAACATATTTTAATAAGCAGAGCAAGTGTTTGGTTGCCTTAAAAATCACAAGTGTTCAAAATGCCACTACCAACCCCCCCACCCCACCCCACCCCCGCCTTGTTGACAATGATGTAGCATATGTGCTGATGTAGTGTCTGAAAGCCGGATGCGTTTTATTAGGGTGTCCGTAATGTTACAAAACAAAATGAGATATGTGCAATAAGAGATACAAAGCCAAAATACCACGGGGCGAGGGGGCAGGGGGGCATGAAAGGGCCAAAGAAATTGAATCAAGCCAGGAAGGTCTGCAAAGGTTTCTTTCGCATACTGGAAACGGATCTCTGAAATAACACTATTCTTTTCTCTTGTGATTTACTATATTAGTTTCTTAGGTAGGGCTGCCACAACGAAGTACCACAAACCGGGGGACTTAAAACAACAAAAATTGATTGTCTCACGGTTCTGGAGGCCAGAAGTTTGAATCAATCACTGCAGGGCCAGGCTCCCTCTGAAAGTTCTAGAGAAGCATCCTTCCTTGCTTTTTCCAGCTTCTGGTAGTGACCAGCAATCCTTGGTGTTCCATGGCTTGTAGCTGAATAATTCCCAGATCTACCTCTGTCTTCCTAGGGCCTTCTCCCCTATGTATCTCTCTGTGTGTCTCATTTCCCTTCTTTATAAGGTCATCAGTCAGATTGGATTCAGGGCCTGTCCTACTCCAGTATGACCCCATCTCAACTAACTCCATCTGCAAAGACCCTACTTACAGATAAGGTGACATTCAGAGGTACTGGAGATTAGGACTTCAATATCTTTTGGGGGACACACGATTCAATCCTTAACACTGAAGATATAATTCCTTCTTGTCTAGACTTTCAAAGGGATGGAAACAGGGCCTCACCTTCCAAGGTCTATAAGGCAACTTTGCATATACTTTAAAAACATAGAGAAGACCCTCTTTTCCCACCAAGTCTTCTCTTCTTCAGAACGAATAAGCTCAATGCCTTCTCTTCTCATTCACAGTGCTGCTTTTCCATGCCTTTAATCATTTTTGCTGAGTTCCTCTGGACTTTATCCAAGTTTCCATGCCGTGCTTAAATCGTATGGTTCCAAAAGTGAAGACCATGCTTTAACAAAGGCCTCGAGAAGTTAAATATAATACAAAGATTCCCCTGTGGTTAAGAAGGCTAAGCTGCAGCCCAATAAAATTAAGAAACTTTGGACAGTGTATCTAAGTGCCTTATAACTAATGTACTTACTGAAACGCTCACCCTGAGTGGGCTGGAGAGCGTGTGGAACTGGAGCTGAAAGAGAGAATGTTCTTCCCATAATTTAGCCCACATGAGCAATGATCAAAAGTTCAGTGACCGATACTTTGGCCAAATTTCTGGGACCCAGATGAACACTTGCGGCAAATGAAAGCCTGTGCTATAGAAGGCCCTGTAAAAGTTATATTTACGTGCATTGAACTGGTGGTCTCGGGAAGGTTTGAAGTAGAAAGGGGGTTGGGGAAGGCAAAAGGGACCAGATGTGAATATAACCAAAAACACCACTGCGGTTGGCACTGAAGAGCACCTCTGCTGGCAAACTGAGCTTGGAGCCGGAGACCAAAAACACAAACTACCCTCTGACGACTAAAAACAGCACACATGAAGCACACAGCTTGGGCAGGATTAAGCAAATGCAAGCTATTATTTTATCAGCAGTACATTTCTGATGGACAAGCACATTGATAAATGAAGGGAAAACTGAGTCATAGCACATCAGACAAGGAAGGGAGGGTGGGAGAAACTCCCTCCCCTAGACCTCATGTCTCCTACAGGGACTCCCTGGAAGAGCACCCTTGATCTCTCTCCCCAACCTACCTGGTTGGCACCACTCCAGGGCTTCCTCTGCTTGAATCTGCTTGCCTACAGAGGGTATTTTGGGTCTGCTCTCTGCCATGTGGTGGAAACCAACAGTGGCCCAGCTGGGTGGCAAACTGGGTGGGGAACTTTGATTTGGAAATGGAGTATTAGAAAGCCCACTGAGCCCATGCACCTGAGCATGTCCTCCAGTCCTGCTTCTGTCAATGATCAATACTTGATTTTGATTGCCTTTCGGTCTCTTTCTCATTCGGGTCTTAACTCGGCACATATGTAGTCCTCGCTCTAAACTCCAACAGGGATTTCAGATATCATCTCTTCCCAGAATCCCTGTTTGTTCTGGCCCTAGCCTCCTGCCTTCAGAATTATGGATACAAGAAAAGTGAAAGGCCATTTCATTTGCTTCTGGGCAAGAGAGAAAGCACATAGGAAATGGTTGCTGCCCACTCCCTCAACCCCGTATAGCTTGGAAATGTGGCTGGAAGGACAAAAGATCATGTTTCTGTCTTTGCCTTCCCTCAGCCTTTCTAAGGCACGCATTTGTCCACTGGCACGTCTCCTCTAATAGTCACTCGCTGCTGGGGCTTGAGGTGAAGAGCACAGTGTTTCTTCACCAGGAAGAACTGGAGAACACCTGGCCAATGTCTCCAATGTTCAGAGAAGGAGAGTGTGACCTTGCCCTGAGAGACAGATGCAACCAGTAAGTATGGCACTGTAGGGTGAAAAGCCGTGCTCTGCACTTCTGTTTGCTGTCCCAACATGACACACTCCAATCAGTAACTGTGGCTCAGATATAGCAGTGACTTTCCAGGGGAGGCACAGATGTCATATACAGTTTTTAAAAGCCCCCAGGTGAGATTCGGAAACACCTCTCTATGAGGTCAGGCCTAGAAGTGAATCCAAATATTGTTACTCAATAGGCATGTGAATGGGAACAAGTTCCTGTCGGAACCTCAGTAGCCTTATCTATCAAAGGAGGATATTAAAAGCTACCTGAGGTATGGGCTTGTACTCAGGACTACATGAGAGGACAGTTAGATCAAGGCTATACCTGATTGCAAACATCAATGGCTTTTGTGTCAATTCAGGATAGGAGAGGATGTGCTGCAGTGACAAACAACCCCAATGTTTCAGTGGCTTAACACACCAAGTTTATTTCTTACTCATAACAAGTTCACTGAGGAGCCAAACAACTCTCCAGGGCGCCTGTCCTCCTCCCTCCGAAAGGCAGGCTGCTGCAATTGCAACATGAGGCTCACTCCATGATCTAGTGGCGGGGAGAACAGAGCACCAGAGGGTCTGACACTGCAATTAAGTGTTCCACGTACAAGGTCACTTCTACCCATAACTCTTTTTTTGACTTGGGAGTAAAAGGTCAAGTCCAATAATCAATCAATGATATTCTATGTGGCTCAGGGAAAATCATCCAAAAACAGGCAAGTTACTGAACAAGAAGTAGAAATTACCTCCCCTCCCTCAAAAAACAAAATGAAGGCAATAATTAGACAAGCCTGTCCTAAGAGAAGGAATGATAGCTTTGTCCCTTTAGGATACCAACTACCAAATCCACTGCAGGAAGAGTTAAAGCAACATGGAGAAATAAAACCAACACAAAAGGAATTTGCACTAAGAACCTATCTTAGTTGGTTTTCAAGGGTGAATTAACCCTCTGTCCCATTAGTCTGGGCTTTCTCCACCAGAAGGCACTGACTTGGTGACTTTTTGTCAATAGGAAAAATGACTCAAGGGAGCAGGGTGTAAAAGCCCTAGGAATGAAGCACACTGCCACAAAGCACAATGGCAGCACCCTTTTGTGTCTCCCAAGTACATTCCCTTTCCTGCTTTTTTGGCTCAAAGCTAACTGGGGACCTGCAAGTGACTCTCCAATGGCCCATACTAATGTTTTCAAACGTCAAACTGATTTGCTCTGATTCATTCCGAAAAAAAATTAAAAATTGCTGCTGAAGTTAATGGAGCCCTGAGTTGGCAGGATTCACTTAACCTGACGGCCTTGTGAAAGCATCGGTGGGTACTGTGCCCCTAAGGAGGTTGGCAAACTGCAACGGCAACGTTAAGAGACATCACTGGAACCAGCACCGCCGCATGGCCTATGACGCAATCCACCAGACAAGAACTTCTCTTGATTATGGTTTTGACCAAGTAAGAACTGAAAAACAAAGTTAAAAGGTATGCCTGGATGGAGTGGGGAGGGGAGCTGAATCTGAGGATTCTTTTAACTCAACCAAACACACATAGAAATATTTCACCTGACTGCACAGAGCATTTCCTATAGCCTTAGTATCTTCTCCCCTTCTCTCTGCATAAACAATATGCCCACATTTCTGCCTCTCAACTCTCTTTCCTTACCAGTAGGGTCCTTCCTGCTTTGATTAATCATATTTCGGTTTGGTTTCTCAGCAGGGATGACTCACGTTCCCAGCACTTGGAAGAAATGTTTCATACTGCCTCCCTCGAGTGTTTGTTTTTCAGCAAGTTCCCAAACACAAACCTGCAGTCGGCCTCAGAAGTTGGGAAGGATGTCTCTGTTGCTAGGTCACTGGATGAGCAGGACGGCGGCTTCACTTCTGCCCAGGCTCCCACTGCAATGGTGAAGGTGGAGGCTGGCATTGGCATAGTGACGTAGTAATGCCAGCTTGAGTAGCCTATAGACCCAAAGAGAAAGACCACCATAAGACCAGAGGATGGCTCTGGACCTTACTCTGAGTTTCTTCTCTGTAAGCACTTGAAAGCTGGTGCGATCAGCTGGTAGGAGCCAGTTCGTGGAGGCTGCTCCCATCAATGGAAGGAGCATCATTCTAGGACTCAGGGGAAGCCCTGGAGGGATGCTGGTTTTGGGGCAACCACAGACGCTGGGAGTCCTTGAAGTCCTTCAAGTGAGGCTATAAATAAAGGTGGTGGTTGAGGTGGTCACACAGCTACAAACACAGAAGGGCACTGGCTATATATTCCAATGGAGACAAGAATGCAGCTTTCTCATCCTTATTGTCTGGCATTTAAAAAAAAAAAAAATGCTTAATTGATGTCTGTTGAATGAATGAGTGAATAAATGAATGATCACTTCCGGACTGTAACTACATTATTTTGTCTAAATTCAAGTCCATCTAAAATGGAGAGAGTAGAAAACGCAAGAGACTAGAAAAAGGGGAACAGATAGAGCTCACTAGTTGAGCTTCTGCTTTCCAAGTATGAGGCCCTGGGTTCAATCTCTGGTACCTCAAAAAAAAAAAAAAAAAGAGAGACTAGGGAAGGGAGACACCTGGGTTTAGTCCCAAGTCTGAAACTAATGGGCTCTGAAAGTTCAGGTATGACCTCCCATCCTTTTTATCTATTAACGTATTAAGCAGATGAAAAACAGGCCTAGAGAGGTACAATGGAGCCAAGGACTCCCACCTGGTTTGTAACAGGCTTGGCTTACAGCCTGCGTCTCTCTCCTTAGTCCAAACACTAGAGAGGGCTTTGTGATCAAAGGGAGGAATGATTGACACTGTTACTTGCCTCAATTCTAAGATGGAACTTGAAAAATAATGTTAATCTTTCTGAAATCTGAATGTGTTGTACAATCTGATTTAATATGTGTTTTGGTTTGTTTTGTTTTTTTCCTGAGAATCTGCTATAAATTGATGGTGTGTCTTAAGGGGACTTGATATCATCTTATGTTACAGAGAACATGTTCTCCACTCCTCGTGTTCCTAGGAGAAGAAACTTCCATTAGGTGAGCACCCCGCCTCTCCTTCAGTCCCCTTACCAATTCCTTTGCAGGAGATATTCTTCTCTTGCTTTAAGTTTTAGAGGGTTCCCCATCCACGGAGTGGTCTGTGGTGGTCCAATATCGCCAGCAAGCAGATAAGATAACAAATCCAAGACCAAAATATTAGCACAGCCACATTGGCCAGCAGACCTAACAACATTTGTCAAAGTGCTGTACCAGTAACAATCAAGAATAAAGGTTGGAGTTTGATCTCCATAAGCTTGGCTCCTTTGTCTGTCTCTCAACTAATTCTGAACTCAGGAAGGTAACAGAGGCCATTCATTATCGGTCCCCTGAAACTTTACCATCTTAGATTCAAAGAAATTTGCACTATGAAACTCCTCTAATGAACAATAAAATCTTAACTAGGAAATAAAGACTTAAACTTAAGGAAAAAAATAAATATGCTAACTGGTGATACTCAAGTTTGGAAGTCATTAGAGGAAACACTTGAATGTGGAATGCAGAAGGGTAAGCTCAGGGCTGCCAAAGCCATTCTCTGCAAACTGCTTATAAGTTTCTTCCTGCTTTTGGAATCAGAATGGCCATTCTTGTTACCACTCTATGTGTAGATGACTAAGAAGTTGAAGGCCCACTTCTTTTTAAAGAGAGGATCAAAATCCAGTGATTTCAATATTAAAAAAGTAGAAACAACTTACGTATCCATCAAACAAACTGGTATATCCATACAATGGAATATTATTCAGCCCTAAAAAGGAATGGAGTTCTGATACATGCTACAACAGGGCTGAACATTGAAAACATTACACAGAGTGAAATAAGCCAGACCCAAAAGGACAAATACTCTATGACTCCACTTATATGAAATATCTAGAATAGACAAACTCCTAGAAACAAAAGGCAGATTTGAAGTTACCAGGGCCAGGGGGAGGCAGAATGGGAAGTCATTGCTTAATAGATACAGAGTTTTTGGGTGATGAAAAAGTGTTGGTAATGGATAGTGGTGACATTAGCGCAACATTGCAAAAGTAATTATAATTAATGCTACTGAATTGTACATTTAAGAATAGTACATATAAAAAAGGCAAACTTTTTCTGTTAGATTTATGTTATCACAAATTTTTTAAAAATGGTACAAATGAGTCATGAAAAGAAGGGTCCTCTGGCTTCAGGCTCTGTGAGAACCTTTAGGAGAATTGGAAAATGACCAAGCCTGTGGAACTCCCAGCTCCACTCCTGCTGCTGCTATTGCCCTGAAGAGCCAACCATTGGCCAAGGGCACATTGGGGTGTTTCTGAGGTTTCTCTGCCACTTGGCTCCACTCTCTGCCCCCAGCCACCCTTTTGCCTCTCACAGATTCAATGACTGGTATACAGAGACACAGAGAGGAGAACGCCATGGGAAGACAGAGGCAATGGAGTAATGCAGCTTGGAGCAATGCAGCTGCAAGTCAAGGAACTCCAAGGATTCCTAGCAACCACCAGAAGTGAGGAGAGAGGCCTGGAAAAGATTCTCCCTCAGAGCCTCCAGAGGGAACCAACCTTGCCAACACCTTGGTTTTGGACTTCTAGACTGCAGAGCTGTGAAAGAATAGAATTCTGTAGATTTAACACACACACAAACACACACACAATCCAGTGGTGCTGGAGCCAAGTTAGCTTCTACTGGGCTTGAAGGAAAGCCATAGCTTTAAAGAGAATTGCTGCTCTGATCCCAAGCCAGTGAGAAAAGAGTAAAGACAGTGACAGCAGTCTTGATAAAAGCATGACATGGATCTGATATGACCAGTGTTACTGCACCCATCTCCCTCACTTTTCTACCTTCCCATAACTGCCTCTTTCTCTGATTATCTCCCATGGTTGCTCCATGAAGAATTTCAATTTAGGCTGGATGACACAATGAGAGCTGGCACAGGGGGATGGAGATGGAAGAAGAGGAAAGAAGTTTTTGGTGAGGAACTAAATCTTTTGAAAGGCAGTGGTTAAAACGCAGTCTGGTTGTATTAGTCAGCCAAAGGGGTGCTGATGCAAAGTACCAGAAATCTGTTGCCTTTTATTAAGGGTATTTATTTGGGGTAAAGCTTACAGTTATAAGGCTCTAAAGAGTCCAACTCAAGGTTACTTCCTTACCAAACTCTGTTGCCACGTGTTGAAGAAAGATAGCAGGTAACATTTGCGAGGGTTCAACCTTCCTGTTCCCTATTAAGGCTCCAAGGTTCCGGCTTCTTCTGATCGCATCTGTAAGCTTGCATAAGGCTCATCTCTCTCCCTGGGGCTCATTTCTCTCCAGGCTCAGCTGCTCTGGTCTCTTCACAAGATCAGTTGTAAACTATCAGGCGAATGGCTCATCTCTCTTCCCAGGGCCTCTGCTGTGTCTATGAAGCTGTATCTCTTCCTCTGTGTATCTTCTCTGTTTATCTACTTCTGTGTGAGAGTGTTTTATCAGCCCTCCAAGGGGGCGGGGTCTCAATCCTGTAAACCCTAATGACATGGTCAAATTAAAGCCCTAATCTTGATTTAATCAAGTAAACATAAAGCCTTTGAATTTAAATCAATCAAAGGGTATCATGCCCAGAGGAACAGACCAGTTTACAAACATAATCAATATCTCTTTAGAATTCATAAATAACATCAAACTGCCACACTGGTCATTCTTTCTCTGGAGTACATTTTGCAGTGTTTACCATGGGCCATTGGATTTTGCTCTTAAAATATTCAGACCCTTGGGAGTTCCGTAAGTAATTAGCCAGAGTGAGGCTCTCAGGTAAAAATGGAAGAATACAGGCTTACCTTTGCTTCTTTCCAAAACTACAGTAAAGGACAGTAAAGGACAATAAAAGGATTTTCTTAGACACGAACCAACATGGTAGAGAGGCAAATAGCACAGCAGAACTGAATCATAAGTTAGCAATGGGGAAATATAAGAATCAGCTCATTTGACACCCTGAAAGTTCCAAAAGGTTCTGGTATGTTGGAAATATCAAACCAAGCAGGGCTGGCTGAACATCTGTCTAAGAAGAGGTCAGATCCCTAACTGCCTCCAGACCCCATGTACCCAGGCCTGTTGCCCATCCCCCACTCATCTCACCAAATAACTGGAGGCTTATTTTCTAAAAAGAATAGAAGAGAGGGCCTCTGGGCTGGGAAGAATGCCACAGTTGCAGGCAAACGAATGAAATTAGAGGAGCATATGCATATTGGATGCTGAGCCCTCCAGCCACCTTCCCTTATTTGGTCCCTAGAATGCTGGCGGCCAGGCAATCACCCTCCAGGCAGGAGACTGAAGGAACCTGACAAGTCCAACAGAAGACATCTAAAGATACTGACATCGGAGGTTTCCTATAAGCCTGTGATGAAGCTCACAGTGGGCAAGCCTCGTGTATGTACCCAGAGCCTCCAATCAGCATTTTCATCCCCTACTCCAGACATCTTTAGGAAGCCCCTAATGAGAAACAGAAACCAAAACAGACACAAGCAATTTGGAGGACAGTGATTATGCAAAGAGAAAAAATTTTCAAAAGAAACCAAACACACACTGAGAGTGAACAGAACTCATTGCAGATCTGCAGCAAGAATAGTATGCTATAAAAAAGGAGCATTGAAAAATAAAGGAAATTTAAAACATGAGAGAAGAAAAGAAAAACTCAATAAAAGGGGTGGAAATTTCCCAGAAAGTAGAAGGAAAAGAAAGACAAAAAGATGAGGTGAGACAGGAAAATAAAAGATCAATTCAGTATCATTTCACACCCACTAGACTGGTTACGATTTAAAAAACGGAAAATAACAAGTGTTAGGATAGGGAGAAATAGGAACACTCCCTCATTGGTGGTGGGAATGTAAACTGGTGTAACCACTATGGAAAACAGTTTGATGGTTCCCAGAAAGTTAAGTATAGAATTACCATAGGATCCCGCAATCTCACTTCTAGGTATATACCCAAAAGAACTGAAAGCAGGAACTCGAACAGATATTTGCACACCAATGTTCATAGCAGCATTAATCACATTAGCCAACAGGCAGAAGCAACCCAAGTGCCCATCAACAGATGAATGGATAAACAAAATTTGGTGTGTGTGTGTATATATACACATACATACATACATACACAATAGAAAATTATTTGGCCCTAAAAAGAAATGAAGTTCTGACCTATGCTACAACATGGAAGAACCTTGAAAACATCATGCTGAGTGAAATAAGCCAGACACAAAAAGATAAATAGTGTATGATCTCACTTACGTGAAATAAGTTAGAATATACATATTTATAAAGTCAAAAAACTATAATACAGGTTACAAGGGGCTGGATGGGGGAGAGGAATGGGGAGTTAATGTTTAATTGGTATGGAATTTCTGTTTGGGGTGACAGAAAAGAGCTGGCAATGGATGATGATACTGGAGGTACAACTTTGTGAAATAATTAACAGCACTGAATTGTATATTTGAAAGTGGATAAAATGGGAAGCTTTAGGTTGTTTCTAAGTTACCAGAAAAAGACAGCAAAAACATAGAATTGTACAGCCTAAAGAGTGAACCTTAATATATATTCTGAGGAAAAAAATATTTTATATATCTATATAAACTGAGGGCTATAGTTAATAGCATAATTATATATAATAATATTTCATCAATTGTAACAAAAGTATTACACTAATACAAAATGTTAATAAGTGAAACTGTGTGTGTGAGAGGGTTGTATATGGGAACTCTGCACTTTCTGCATGATTTTTCTGTAAATGTACAGCTGTTCTAATAAAAAAAAAGTAAAAAACAAAAAAGAACAATTCAGGAGGTCCAATATCCAAGTAGATTAAGATCCAGAAAAAAAAGATAGAAAAAATAGAAGGGGGAAAAAATCGTCAGTTAAAAATTTCAAGAAAGTTTCCCAAACTGAAAGGGGCAAGAGTTTCCAGATTGAAAAGGCCCAAAATACTCAGCATACTGGCTACAAATCAACCCACATCAATACACATCATTTTGAGATTTAGAACCCTGGGGATAAAGACAAGATCCTACAAGTTTCCAGAAAAAGGGTGAAAAAAGTTACTTACAATAAGGACATTTTCAGACATGTATGGTTTTGAAAAAATTCCCCTCCCACACACCCTCTTCTCTGGAAGCTACAAGTGTATGTAATGGATGCTTCAAAGAGGTAGTAAACCAAGAAAGAAGAAGACAGAGGAGCCAATGCAAGAGAGAAGCAAAGGGAATCTGCAGAATGATGGAGAAGGCAGATCCCAGGAGCCAGCTGTGTGCCTTGCAGAGAAGGTCACCCATCTGCACAGGTTACAGGGCCCCAGAAGACGCTGCTTCTGGGAGATGATCTTGAGAAAATACCTGACAGATCTGAGCATCTTGAAAGAAGATTTAAACAACTTTCAAAGAGTCTGCGATTGGTGAATACATAGAAAACCAAGCAAGTAAAACAACAAAACAAAATAATAAGACGATTATTAACTCAAGAAAAACTAACACGTGGTACAGAAACAACAAAGCAATCATACTTTTACTACGCAGCTCAGCTCTTAATAGCAAACATAGATGGGATAATAAAAGAAAGAATGCTGATCTAACCAAAGTTATGATATTAATTATACTAGAAGATGGGATGTTGGGAATGGCGCATGAGTGTGATGGGGGGTGGGGGAGAAAGCTCCATCCCATTTGCCATAATGGGGAGACCAACACTGAGCAATCAAGCATCTTACGGAAGAACACGGAGGTAAGTATCAAATAATCAGCTAAAAGAAGCGAAAGGGGCCACCTCTGGAGCCTGAAAAATGGGAGAGGAGGGGAGGACTGTTTGGGGGAGTGCAGTATAATAAACCCAGTAGAAATATTTGACTCTTTAAATGTGTGTATTTTTTATATAAAAGGCATTTTAGAAGAACACTACTTTTGGTTCTGAGATACCATTAAAATGATAACATATAAATCAGAAGGAAGAGGGAATTTAAACACAAGGAGTAGGCACTATCTTATTAAGAAATCCTCTTAAGATTGAAACACTTGGCACAGTAGGCTCTCTCCTTTTGTCCCGCACTGAACTTCTGCCCTGATTTTTTGGTTCTTTCTCCATCCACAAGATGAGACTTTGTGGGGACAGTGAACACTGAGATTGCTTCCAAGACAGAAGACTGCTATCAGAATAAGACGTGTTGGTTAGAAGCACAAGGTCACTGAGAGTCCACATGGAGCACCAAGCACGTCATGTCACAGCACCTTTGTCAGAATGCCTGGCACCTCGGGCTGATATGAAGAGGGCACTGGAAGCTACAAAGGGGTGTGGAAGGGTAGCAGAATGGAGATTAGTGATTTTTTAAAAAGTCAGAAACCTTAAATGACCTGATGTTTGGGAGTGAGATACCAAATGTGGTAACAGAACCTGAGTCGAGTCCAGCCAAAATGTTATAGAACTGTCATTGCTCCCCCGCAGTCTTCTTGGAAGTTAAATACTGGAAAGAAAAGTATCTTTATAGGAAATGTCTCAAAAGCATCACCCAAATCCATATTTTAAGTGCTCAAGATGATTTCTTCCTCTACGGCCCTCAGGATTTTTTTTTACCTAGATTCCTAGAATTCCTCTACTTAACAGAGCTCATTTGGAATAAACTGTTTTGCACTTCAAGCTTTTAAAACAAAGAAAGTTTTCCTGGATATCAAGTGATAGAGGCAGATCAATAAGCTGCACCAAAAAGAACCAGCCAGAAACCCACGTCCCAAAGACCTGGGGTCAGACTCTTCTCAGAAGCTTCTTCAAAGTGTCTGGCCTTGAGCTTCTGGCTCTGATCCTGGGTGAATGCTGGGATCTTCCAGAGCTCTAGGGAAGGGTCTTATTAATTCATTACGATGAGGCCATTTCTATTATCTTCATTTGGTGGAAAAGTCTCTTTGGGGTTGCCTGCTAGACGATCAGTCCACTAAGCCCAATCGTGCATGAAGACTGCCTACTGCCACTGGGAGCTTTTAGGGAACACATGACCTCATCTTTAAACCAGACTGCAAAAAATTCAAATAATAAGGTGGAAACACTTCCCCCAGAAAGTAGGATATGCATTCCAAAGACAGAAATAAAATAATCTCGGATTGTCTATTGTTTGGGATAAGTCTACCTTGCTTTTCTAGGCAAAGAGAATTGATGAGAGTTTCTTTTGAGTGTGTCCATTGGTTAAAGGTTGAGTCTCTGAAATCTGACTGTTGGGGTTCAAATCATTGCTCCACTTTTACCAGTTTGGACACATAATCCCTTGAGACATCAGTTTCCTTATCTATAACAAGGAAATAATAGGACGAGGTGAATATTAAATTAGATAATCACTAGGCACTGTAATTGGCACATACGTGTTCAAGAAATGCTACTGTTGTCGTCATTGTCACCATCATCACCATCACCATCATCATCATCATCTTCATCATCATATGCAAGCTCCAGTCTTCACAGATTCTTCCCTCGTTACTTGGGCTGACTTTCCGGAGACAGAGGCAAAGAATGTTGAAGGTATGGCTGCCATATGTGCAATGAAGCCCATGGCCTGATGGGGCCCACATATGGGGTTTAAGGTTGAAGGGCATGAAAACGCAGTGCACACAAAGCCATCCATTTAAAGGAGAATGACAGCCCAAAGGGGGCATCCTGTATGACTTCATATCGAATGGGCCATTTGGAGACTATTTAAATGGTGTTTACTTTAAATGAGCCATCCGTGATGAAATAGACAGTGAATACCTTCATTCTCCTTTTTGATTCAATCCACTTGCACTAGACTCCCTCACTACACCAGCTGCAAAACAAAGAGAACACGCTGTACTTGAATTCGCCCTGAGTTTTTCCTCCGCAGAGGCCAGAAGCCCAGCACACCAGTGGATGATTTCACGGCTAGGCAGGGATTCATTAGCAAGACTAACAGCTGGGGTAGTAGGAAGGGGCCCGGAGGAAATGGCACTCCCTAACTTTGCAGGCTGGGGCAGCCACCTAGCTTGCCCTCCCTTTTGAATAGATCCCATAAAGCAGGACCTCTGACCTCCTCAGAAAGAGATCAGAGTTCCCCAAAGCCCCTATGCCACTTTCTCAAATGAGAACTTATTTTTATTTAGGGAGAAAAATTCTTAGGTTGCAATTTTTCTCACCAGCAAGACAGAGAGAACATATCAGAGCTTGTTTCATATCATCACAATAGCAGCTGCTGTGAGATCCAAATAGACAGTTTCATCTCCAGAACAGGATTGGAATTTTCCTTAAAGAGGACTGTGGTTTTCTGTAAGGATAAGGATTTGAAATGGATCACTCAAATCCTAAGAAGTAGTTTAAATTTTAGTTTTGAAAACAATTATCATAACTAAGGAGAGTTCAATTACCTTAATTTTTTTTTTTTCATTTATGACTCTAAAACCTGTCATATGAATAGTTTTGAAGGTTCTCTCTTCCAAGGGAAGAAGAGTAATTATCAGTGATAGGAAAAACATGATGGAATAAGTCAATTCATGGGGAGAGAACTTTTTACCCAACACCTGTGAACAACCTTGCTGATTATTTTAGAAGATTATTTTTATGAAAAGAAAAAAAAATTAAAGAGAAAAATAATCAAGATACTGTTTTCATTTTTGCATATCACTCATGCCTACTAATACTGAATGAAATGCAAGATTAATGGAAATTCATTTTCCTAGTCTTAGGGGAATGTTGGATAAACTCACTAAACACAACCCAAAGGCACAGCCACAACCACATACAAAACCACCTGCTTTTGCCTCTGCATATTATTTATCTTTGCGAAGTTAAGCATCTCCTAGAACCCCTTGTATTTCAGGAGTCAATGTTGTCACTGAAAATTAAAACAGACACTCAAATTCTTCCTACTAAAAGTTTCCATCTTATCTTTTAAACATTCCCATTGTAGGCTAGCACCAAGCATTTGGAAACATCAGGTTGATACTTGCTTTCACTGAACCTATATTTCTTTACTCAATTCTTCAGTAGCCCCTGCTTCTTTCCTATCTCAAGATTGATTTTTTTTCTATCCACTACTCCTTATTTCAGAGCCTTCTGCCCAAAATATTCTATACTTCAAGATATTTCATTGTTTTGTAACATCTTTGTACCACAAATTAAAGGCGCTTGATAATATTTATAGGAGTATGTATATATAGGAATACATATGTTTAGAAGTATATAGAGACATGCTATATAGTATATAAATATATATATAATAAATACACATACATAAATAAAGGAGGTAAACACCCAGTTTTGGTTGGTGTCCCCCTCTTGGTCTCCTTCTCCAGTGTTTGGGTCTGTCACAAATACCAGCTTTTTCTTTCCCTCCTTTTGGGATCCCGAGCCTACCCGGTCCGGTTTTATAAGCTTGCACCACCCTCCTGAATACTCATGGAGTGACTGTCTTTCATTAGTCCCTCTCTGCTGTTGCTCAAGGGTTGTAGCTGGCACCAGAACAAAGGAGGCAGTAAGACGCCCTGGGCTGGTGGGCACCGGCCCTGCCTAACCACTGCGATGTGCCAGGTCATGCCGCCGCTTCTCAACCTTGATGCCTCCCGGGCCAGGCTTCGGGTTTCCTTCCCTGCCTCATGGTACCGCCGAAGGCACAGGTGACCCATGGGAGAATGACCTTTAAGTGCACTCTTGAGAACCAGGTGAAAGAGCGCCACCTACTGAGCGGAGAGCACAGCTGCCCGCACAGGTTTTGAGGCTTTCCCTTGTGGCTAATGGCAGGCCTAAAGGATACGCTGCACAGGGCTTCTTACTCCAGTCTCACGGGTCTTTCCAACCTACGATGCAGATTACACAGCTCTCCTTAAACTTGAGTACAAAATGGATCAGTGAACTGGACACCAAATCACACCGCTCCAGATGGTCACAGGTACACTTGACTAGTTTGTCCACAGGAGAAAATTCATGAATGTCAAGTGTAAGATAGAAATCCACAACAACAAGAACTGATGGACACATGCCTGCTGGAATCATCATTGTCCAGAAGAAAAGATGAGTTCCACGCCTGCCGTTAACGGTAAGTGCAGTGCTAGGAGGGCAAACGAGAATTAAGCAAAAAACGAATCACAAACAAAAGAATTACTGGGCAAAGATTGGCAAAGTGCAAGACATCATGGGAGACCTTGCAAGGGACAAACGAGGAAAACACGCAGTCCCTGTTCAGTGGTAGCTTTCTAAAGAGAAAAGATGAATACATTTATTCTATACTGCTTATCTCTTGAAAACGCATGTGGGCAATCCCAGAATAAAGTTTCCTCGGTTCTAGAAACAAGGTGCTTTCTCTACTTTGCATTCTCTCTTTGTGCTGAAAACACTTAATCATAACCATTCCTAAATGCCTTTTAATTTACCATTTCCTTCTACGTAATTCCTGGTTGCATACTGTGGGAGCAGTTTATATAGTATTGCTCATTTTGAGCCATCAAGAGGGAAGAAAAGTTGGCTTTCAATTGCACACAGGAGGGTCTGGACCCTGAAAGCTTGGCTTTTCCCTGGAATTTCCCACACAAAGTTAAGAGAAGGAGACTGTCAGAAAGCTGGTCTGGTGGGCAGGCCAAGGAGCAGCATTTTGTCCAGGATGAAGTAATGTCTGCAGTTCTACATTTGCACAGAAAAATGAAATCAGATCCTATGCAAGGGCACACAGAGTTTTTAACACCTTTCACTTATTCTTGTGCCTTTTCTCCTATATTTGGAAAGAGCTTATATTAGGCAGGCTTGCTCACTTATTTGAAGCTGCCCACAAAAAAATATAAGCAGAGTATTTTATTTTTCTAGGAAGAACAAACTAAAATAGACTCTGCAAAAAGAATAAAACAAAATGAAGAAAACAATATTGCCAAAAGGGGGGGGGGGGGAATAATGTACTACACTAACCTTTTCTCCTTTTAAATTCTATTGAACCTGGAGGAAAGGCATAAACTCTCATTGGAAACATAAATGAAATGACTCTGAAATCACTTTTGTCACTCTCGGTAGTGGTTTTAAATGCTTCTTCCAGAAACATATTACTTTTGTCTGATTACATGGAGCACATTTATTCAACAGATAAATCTTGAGTACCTATTATATAAAGATGCTGTCTTGGACATTGAATCTCTGTGCTCAATAGTTTGGCTACATTTTGGCAGAGAATACAGACCATCCATAAGATGCAGGATCATATTTCTATCCGCCCAAATGGCATTATGCTGAGGAAGTTGAATAATAAGGGAGTAAACAAGTTAATCTAAATCTAATGGCCCTGACTTAGCCTTCTTGAAAAAAGGATAGTGCCTACTCAGCCAATAAAATTCTTGCAATGGTCATCGGCCCACATTGCAAGCCATTAGGCTTCTTTTTAAACACAGCTAGGAGGAATGACTTCCCACAGCGGTCCTTCTTCTGATTTCTGTCCCCTGCCCAAGGGCAGCTGTCGTTTCTGCTGCTATCAGCCTCAGTGCATTATACTGCTCCCACGTGTTTTGCTTCTTTCGGGAAATCAGCTGGTGCCCGGTAAGTGTGCTAATCAGGCTGATGTGTCACTGTGATGGAAACTGTGACTTGCTGGGTTGGGTTGTGCCTCTAGTGTTTTCAAGGATAGCTCATGGTTTTAAAGGGCATTGTGAACAAAGCGCAAGTCCTAGGAGACCAATCATCTACCAAGCAAGGAAACATTGACTTGGAAAGGAAATAATATCATCTTGTATTCACATACCCTTTTCTCCAAGGAATGCAGATACATTTGTAGGCATCATTCCATCTACCGAACAGCCATTTTGGTTCTGGCAAGGAGCTTTATTAGTACTATTTCCTGATTGGCCTGATAAATCCCAGCTGTGAGCTGCAAGAGGCAATGCAATATTAGGCATAGAGTTCTTTCTCCTTATCTGGCTCAAGGCTCCCTCAGTTTGAATCGGTCAAGTCTGCCCTATGAGATTATATAGGGTGTAAGTGGGAGGAAAACGAGCAAAGCCCGATGAACGTCTGCTTTATTATAACTTGGCCTCAAACTTGTCATTCTGAGAACAAGGTCCACAGATATACCACCTTGGAGGTATGAAAGTTTTCCATAAGAAAGGAAAATGGTTAATTCTTATCTTGGTTTTTGATGATAACCTTCAAATAGATAGACAAATATCCTAAGGGTCAGAAAACTTTCCATAAAGGGCCAGAGAGTAAACACTTTAAGCTTTGTGAGCCATGGAGTCTTTGTAGCAACTACTTAACTCTGTTGTCATCACATGAAAGCAGCCATAGATGATGGCTGTGTTCCAATACAACTTTATTCACAAAAACAGGCAGCGGGATGGGTTTGATTCGCAGGCTGTGGTTTGCTGGCACTGGATCATTCAGATATAACAGTTACTGCCAACCTACGTCAGAGTTCACATCTGCATTAGTGTATATGATTGCACATGGACAGGTTAGGCTGCTTTAGTTGTTGAAAGATACCAAGAAAAGAATGCATAGGTGACACTTTTGGCCAAGTAAAGGCTAACTGACTTCACAGCATGCTATGTAAGCAAAAGTGTAACAGCAAGTGGAGGAAAAGTGGTGAGAAAACTGGCTCAGGATAATACAAGCAGATAGATCTCAAAAGAACCTGCATGAGGTCCTGGGGATCGAACCTGGGTCCCTCCATATGGGAGACGGACGCCCAACCAGTTGAGCCACATCCGACCCCATATTCATATTCATATTAACCTTTAAATCAAATTTAAGTCGTTAAATTGAATTTTATTGCTTTGGTACTTTTGTTGTGTTTTTAAATTTTATTTTAGTTTTACTGATGAGTAAAAGCATCCACAGTTTATATCTAGTCATAGATTTAGTTTTAAAAATGGAAATCTGGTATAAATAATTTAAGTCAACCCCATTGAACCCATGATTTTTTTTTTTTTTTCCTGCTAGAAAGTAAAATAAAGCCCAAGTTTGAGAAATACTGCTGCTTACATCTGAACCACAGGACCAAACTCTTAATGAGAAAGTATGCAGGCCTGGTGAGGTGGGGGTAGGGACAGTCGCATTGCATCCTGGAAGGAACGGTTATGACAAGTAAAGGGCTACGGGTAGGAGGGAGGCCCAGGAATCCAGGAAGCAGTGTTGGCTTGAGATTGCAGTGCTTCACATACTCAATTGAGCATGTCAGGGAACCAAGTAGGGAGGGTCAAAAAAGACCCCACATGTGTCCAGTAGAACTTCACTAACAATTGCCAATGAGACCCCTGGATAAGGGAGCTGTGTGCTTTGGCTAACCTTTCACCAGTTGATCTGAGAGGAAAATTCAGTCAGCACCAAGTGGACAGACAGACAGTGGCACTAAAGAAAACCCGTACCTTTTATTCTGGCTGTTGGTATACACCAAAGAGGCACTGAGGGTGGGGGGTGGAGTGGCTACTGCAGAATAAAAGTAAAAGAAAATATCATTCCAAAGTCTTGGAGGAAGAACAAGTCTCTGAAATCAATTTACTACAGAAGTCAGAAGATAAATTTAAGAAATAAGCATTCTCATTACTATACAAGGAGATCTAACTACTATGAAATAATAGTGAAAACCCACGAGAAGATAACAGGCTGAAACATAAGTACAACAAGGTGAGATCAAAAAACAGCACACTAAAAGATTTAAAAAAATAATGAAGGTTTGCAGGGAACTAATGTTGCAATAACATAATTTAAATCTGTAATGGGATTTGTAAAGAGCAAAAATGGGGGAAGCGGCTGTGGCTCAATCAGTGGGGCTCCCGTTTGCCATATGGGAGGCCCCGGGTTCGGTTCCCGGGGCCTCCTGGTGGAGGCAGGCCCGCCCGCACGGCGTGGTTGGCTGACCCAGCGAGCACAAGCAGCAAGGGGGGGATAAATGAATAAATAAATAAAATCTTTAAAAAAAAAAAAAAAAAAAAAAAAGAGCAAAAATGGCACTGTGGAAAATCAGTGGTATAGAATGTAAATAAAAAAATGAAAAGGCAAACCACACTGACTGGGAGAATATATCTGCAATTCATATATATGACAAAAGAAAAAAAACTGGTATCTAGAGTTTTAAAAGTATTACAGCACAACAACAAAGTGATTTTAAAAAATTATAAAAATGGGCAAATGAATTGAAGAGATGCTTTTCAAAGGGAGATATATGAGTGCATAACAAGTACATGAAAAGGTGCTCAACATCATTAGTCATTAGGGAAATGCAAATTTAAAGCACACTGAGACAGAATTTCACACCTAGTTGGATGACTAATATTAAAAGGGCTGACAAGAACAAGTGCTTCCAAGGATATGCAGCAACTGGAACTCTCATACATTGCTGGTGGGAATATAAAATGATACAGCCACTTTGGAAATAGTTTGGCAGATTCCTATAAAGTGAAACATACACTTATCATACGATCCAGCAATTCCACTTCTTGGTATTTACCCAAGAGAAATGAGAACCCACGTCTAAAAAAAAAAGACTTATAGGTGAAGGCTCACAGCACATCTTTCGTAATGGCCAAAAACAATCCCAACATCCACCCATGGGTAAATGGGTGAACAAATTGGCTTGTTCATACAATGATCTATGATGCATCAATAAGAAAAGAAAGAATAAGCATCTGACACCAGCCATAACATGGATAAATCTCACACACATTATCCTGGCTAAAAGAAGCCAGGCACAAAAAGAGTACACTCTGAATGAATCCCTTTATGTACATTTTTAGAAGACATAAAGCTAATCTGATCAGCAACCTGATCAGAGGTTGACTGGGGTGGGGCAAGAGAGGAATTGACTACAAGGGCACAAGGAAATTTCTGGGGTGGTGGAAATATTCTATATTGTTACAGGGGTGGTGATTACATAGGTGTATATATTTGTCAAACTTCACTGAACCACAGATTTAAAATGCATGCATAGCATTATATGTAAATTATTCTTTAACAAAGCTGATTAAAAACAAAGGTACACATACTGGAATCATTCTAGAAAGTTTTGAATTACATACATTAAAAAAATTCTAAAAGCATCTAGGCAGAAAAACCAGACTTCTTTCAAAGAATAAAAAAAAATGATATCAGATTTCTCCTCAGAAATACTAATAAGAGAGGGTAATGAAATGTTTATAGCCTTTTGAGAGGGGAAAAAAGTGACCTAAAAATTTTATAATAGCCAAGGACTGATCATAAGTGATATACAACAAAAGGCCAATCTAAATATGGAAGGGCTTCGAAAATATATCATATATCTGCCATTCTAGAAAAAGAATATTGAAGTCATTTCCCAACTGACTGAGATGATTCAAAAGTAAGAGCTCAAGAACATAGAAAATCTAAATATTTAGAGGAAACATGGTTTGAAACTGAATGAAGATGTAAAACAATAACAATAATTCCTAGAAAAGAAGACATTTAAAAATTAAAATATAGAGATAGTATGAGTCCCAAACCTCAAATTGCATTAATTAAAACTCAGAAATGTGGGTGAGGGAAGATGGAAGTAAATGCCCATTAAATTCCTTATTTGACACAGAGTGAAGTTAAAAGTTATTGATGCGGAGCAGGTGTAGCTCAGTGGTTTCAGCACCTGTTTCCCATGTACAAGGTCCCAGGTTCAATCCCTGGCACCTGCTTTAAAAAAAAAAAAAGGCTATTGATTGAATTTGAAGCACCTTATTCACAGAATACGCTATGTAGTTGTAAAAATAATGTGGAAGCTCTTTATATTCCAATATGAAAATGTCTGTAAGATAAATTTATTTGAAAGGGGGAAATCACAAGACAAAAATGTGTATAGCATGCTATTTGTGAAACAAAAGAGGAAAAAATATATTATTCAAGGGAAAAATGATAGCATTGATTGCCATGGGGAAAGGGTACCAGATGGCTAGAATAGAAGTAAGAGGGAGACTTAACTGCATATTTTTTGTCCTTTGTTCATTTTGAGCCACATTAATATTAATTATTTTTTAAAATAAAATTTAAAAATGCATTATTCATTTTGGTTTACTTTTTTACCTGAGAACCAAGTAAATATTCATCGAAGACTCTAGGACAAGTGAAAATACAGCTTATGATAAAGGAGATAACACAAATCAAAGAAGATTCAATATGATCTTGGAGCAAATGGTTTCCTATGACCTGAACAAAATAAATTACAGATAGATTAAGGAATTAAATTACAGAAATTAAAATATAAAAGCAAACTTTTACTATACACTTATTGTTTATGGATGTTCATGTATGAATGATAAACTTCAATAGTTTTAAAAAATAAATTAGGGAAGCGGCTGTGGCTCAATCAGTAGGGCTCCCGTTTACCATATGGGAGGCCCCGGGTTCGGTTCCCGGGGCCTCCTGGTGAAGGCAAGCCCACCCGCATGGCGTGGTTAGCTGACCCAGCAAGCACAAGCAGCAAGGGGGGGATAAATGAATAAATAAATAAAATCTTTAAAAATAAATAAATAAATAAATAAATAAAATAAAATAAAATGAAATATAAAAGCATTAGAACAAAACTGGTGAATCTCAGACCAAAGACAGACTTTCTGGGAGAAACCTGATAGATCTGATGACATAAAAAATAAAACCTCTTGTAGATCAGAAACATCATGTAAAAGTAAAAGGCATCCTAAAAACTGGGAAAAATACTTTCCACAAATATGATAAGAGATTAGTATCTTTATTTTGTAAAGAGCTCATCAAATTAAAAAGCAAAACAAAACAAACTTTTTAAAAAGCCTCACTAAAACCTCAGTATAAAAATGAGCAAAAGAAATGGACAAACAGGAAATGAAAATGGTTAAGAAACATATAAAACCTCAGTGATAATGAAAGTAAGCCAAATTAAAGAGAGATCTTCTCTTCCCTGTCAAATGAGCTAAGTTCCACGGAATTGGAAACCCTTATAACTACTGATGAACATGTAAATTGGTACAACCTTTTTGGAAAACAACTTGGGATAGGTGCTAACAGCCTTAAAACATATTCAAAACCTTTGATTTGATCATTCTAATTTTAGACAAAATGTCTCCTGAGGAGTTTATTTATATGGGAAAAAAATCTGGAAACAATAAAAATGCCTAATAATATAGAAATGTTAAATTCTGATATGGTCATAAAATAAAATATTATGCAGATATTAAAATCCTACTTTTGAAAAGAGCTTAATGACCTGAAAAATGTTCAAAATACACTAAGAGGGAAAAAAGCAGGATACAAACTGTTATATGCTATGATGACAAATATGAAATGATAATGTGTGTTATGCTATAGAGTTTAAATACTGGAAGGAAAAGCAACAAAATGTTAGCAATCGTTTTCTCTAAAATGATTTTATTTTACTGTTTAGACTTTTCTGTATGTTTTAAAGTGTCTGGAATAAGTATGTGGGAGGAGACACCATAATTTAAATAGGGAAATATGACAATTACAAAATTTTCACCTGGCATCAAGCTGCTCAGGATCTCAACTGAACAAGTTAATTATTGCAACAAACAAGTAATTCACAGAAAAAAGCCTCAGATGATACCTTAGCACTTGCCTTCCATCTTTCTTTATACATCGGTGGCTCAGAACTTCCCGGGCATATAATGTGTAGAACAGATCCTTTACCAGGACAACTCTAGTGGGCCAGGCAGCAGAAGGGACAACAGCCAACAGGACAACTGTCTCTCAAAATAATCAACACCCATTTACCGCCTTCATGGTGGAACCACAGGTAACTCAACTGCAATGGTGCTTCCAGGAAGTCTTCAAACAAGACCACCCACGAATGGCCCACAGACTCCCAGCTGAAGGCAACTACTGGCATAAACTATGAATTGATAACTCTAGAGTCAGGAACCCACATCCCAGGCCCAGGCTCCTGAGGGCCCCTCTCCACCCACTGCTTGTTTTCTCTGGCAGGACATTTTATAGTATGTTCATTTCCAACCCAACTAATAAAGAAGCTCTTTAAAGTTTAGAAAAGCACTGCTTATTGGGTTCCTGGGTCCAGCATGTGTGCAATACATAAATAAGCAAAGAACACATGTACGGTACCTTCCCGAAGCTGTGTTGGCTTGGCAGAATTTTCCCCACTCGTTAAAACAACAAAAGATGCAGCTGCTCGAACAGTGGCCTGCCATGTTGACATGGCAACGGGTGGCTCCTGGCATGGAAAAAGGGCCCTGTTGTTTATGGGGGATCCCATAGTATAAACACATGGCCTGAAGAAGAAAAGAAAGAAACAAAAGGGGAGCATCTTTAAAATGAGTTGTCCCTTTTCTCACCGGGATGGTAGTGAAGGTTAAGTTGGGCTTTCAAAGAGAAAACATTTGAGGTGCTGCAGTTCAGGGGTTCAAAGCATTCTGGACGGAAATTGCCAAGGGCTGGGTTGTGTGGAGAGCCTAGTGGTAGATTCCTCCCAAATGAATTACTTAAATACGTAAAGAGGGTTGTTTTTTAGGGTTTTATTCTTTAAAGGAAAAAATATATTCTGGATAAAATTTCAAATTCTCATCTGCCAAGTTATAATTTATATTACCCTTGCCCCTTCCCCTCAGACCCTCATGCCTTCAAAAGAAAAAAGTTTCCGCGACATTCTCACAAACCTTTTGGAAAGCATCCTGGAAAAGAAAATATGTTTGGATATTAATGCTTGGAAAAACAAGCTGGTGGTCTCAAATCCAGAGCTGGTGGGTGGATACCCCCAATCTTGGAAACCACCATCTCAAATGGCACCCTTGTGGGAAAGCTTGTGTGGAGGCCAAGAACAGGGGTTGGCATATAAACAGGACTGGAGGTTACAACAACCAGGCTCAAAGCAGGGAAAGGCCAAGGACACAGAGTCTTTACCAAAGCCAAGTACAGCAAACCAATGGCATGATGTCAGGGCTCGTTCTGCTGCAGTTAAAAAACACAAACCCACCAATACAAAGAAAGATCCCTCCCATGATTAAGTCATGGGTGACGGAGTTGGAAAAGATCTACGAGAGCAAAGGAGCACATTCTTTTGACATCACAGAGTAGAAGACTCCTCAGGAATTTCTTAGGGAAATGCTGCTGCGTTTTGTTTTTCAGGAGTTATGGAAACTATGATGTAGTTTTGCTGTGCTTGATTTATAGAGTAAATAAATAAAGTAGAGCACTACCTCATTTGGAGAAACTGGGTTTCCTTTTTTATATAACGTCATTATGGTTGAACATTTTTTGTGTTCCCACAATCTGCAAGAGCACCTCTAGTAGTCAGAGTCCCATAAGGGAAAGAAACACCAGTATAGGTCTTACCAAACAAATAATTTGATATAGGGGATTGGTTACACAAGTGATGGAACTGCTGAGGTGCCAAGCAGGGGACAGTGAGGCAACCCAGAGGTTAGCACAGCAGGAAGCAGCTATGACCCCGAGGATTGGATGGATGACAGTGGCAGGTGGTGTTATTGGGTGTTACTGTGTTACAGCTGCAGAGATCACCTGGCTGGAGTCACAGTGGGGACTGTCCAGTGGGAGCTGGAACTGCAGAGGAGACTCAGTCACTGCTGGAGAGGTCAAAGGAAGCAGGGAGAAGAGAAGAAATACCTTGTTTCTCACCAACTCCAGCTCTCAAGTTTCCCACCAGTGCCCCTCCACCCACCCCACCCCCACTGGATAAACCTAGCAGGAATCCAGAGGCCAAAGGAGGGAGAGTGGGAAATCAGGTTCTTTGTTATTCGGAGAATATCGCAACATTAGCAGAAATGGATCCTGGAGCACACAGGCAGTTGCAGTATATCCTATCCTACATGCCACCATAATGTGTAGATTCAATATGGGGAAAGGAAAGGAAGATCAGAAATGAGACTCTAATCTAATTAATCTTCATTAAATGAACGTTGAAAAGTCCCTTGACCTCTTTTAGTCCCATGTAAAATGGGGGTGATGGGGGCTTGGAGGATGTGTGTGGGAGGTAACAGGTAGCTTCTACTGTCTGTTCAGGTCCATAAGTCTGTTCAGGTCGATAAGTTTATAGATTCAATAACAGAGAACAAATTTTTTTTGAGAGGCCTAGAATTGCCCGCCAATTTTGATGAGTTTGGGGCTCTCCCTCTGGTCCCCTTGGGTGCTGGTTAATTGACTTAACCTAGGTTAACTGTCCAGCCTCAGGCTGTTTAAGGATCCAATAAGGGAAACTGCTAAAGCTCACCTCTTCCAGTGGAAGTGATGGGATGGGATTCTATAGCAACTCAAATGGCTCAGGGAGGTGAGGCTGAGGCATACCTAGCTCTAAAAATGCTACCTTTTGTTTAGTGTTTCCCTAAAAAGCTCTTCTCAGAGAAGGATCCTGAGACGGGAAACCAAGTACAGTTGGTGGACAGGGGGTGTATCCCCATTGGCCAAATGGCAGCTCTGACTCCTGTTTCCCTCTGGCAATGGCATACATGGAAAATCAAGGTGCTCTTTCTTACTGAGGCAGACAGGACTCCAAGATTTTTTTTGGTTTAAGAGCTCCAGGAAGCCACTTCTTCTAATCTAAGTCAGTTTCGGCAGGGTTAGACCTATTTGTGAGGCTTACAGGGACATGCAGGTCCTTGGCCAGAGACCTCCTAGGACTTTGGGAGCTGAGCCTTAAGCCCTAAGATGCTTAGGCCAGGTCTGAATATATCTGTCCTTGTGCTGCTTTTGGGCTCAGCACCTCATTTCCCCAGGGTGGTCTTCCCTTCCCTGCCGCCATCCTCCCCCCCAAAAATTGGCTTGCCATGATGTTGGCTCTCCTTCCCCCACTGGGTTTGGGTCGGAGGCCCTGCTGCCATGTTAGGCATCCCACCTGAGCCCTTCTGTACATGGGCTCCACTTCCTCTGTCAGCCTCCACCTTTCCCCTGAAGAGACAATCAGGTTTGAGAGGAGCCCCTATCCGAGAAACAATGCCGAGGAAAAATTAGGATGCAGGAAGTGATGAGCTAAAGGAGAGGAAAGCCTCTCTGAGGTAGCCAGCTTCCAAGCTGGCCCCAATGAGCACAGCCTCCTGGTAGTCATAACCTTGTAACCCCCCACCCCCACCCTCCCACTGTACCAGGGTTGGTCTGTGTGACCAACAGGATATGGCAGAATTGATGGTATGTTGCTTCTGAGATTAGATTATCTTTTATACTGTGAATTTTGTCTTAGGGGTTCTCCCGTCTCCCGTCTCCCCTCTCTCCTCTCTCACCATGTCACGAGGACATTTGGGCAACCCATGGAGAAGAGAGGCCCAATGGGTGAGGACCTGAGACCTCCTGCCAACAGGCCTGGGAGCGAGCCTGGAAGATTTTCCAGCTCCACTCGAGCCTTGAGAAGACAGCAGCCCCTGCCTGCACCTTGACTGCAGTCTGGGAAAAGACCCTGAGTCAGACCCACCCAGCTCGGCTGCTTCTGGATTCCTGGAACCTTGGAAACTGTGGGAGGTAAGAAATGTTCGTTCTTTTAAGCTGTTACATTTGGGAGGAATGTTATATAGCAATAGGTAACTAACACAGAAATTCCTGAGGTTTCTGACTCTGGTGACAAAATGGATGGTAAAGTTATTAAATGAGAAAGGAAAGCCAGGATGACAAGCAGAGTCACAGGACAGGATAGGAGAAGAGAGGGTACCCGCCTCATTAGCATGCTTCTGAAAGCTTTAGACATCAGGCAGCAGAGAACAGTTTTACGGACACAGAGATTGTTGCTTTCCTAATCGCAAACTGCAGTTTTGTATCCAACAATGGGACTGAGTGTCTGAAACCAGACCTGCCTCAGAAAATGTGGGAATGATGATTATATTTATAAAGTAGTAAATGCTGAGCTACAGGCAGATTTATGTTTGGATACCATACACGAATCAGGGGGAAATCCTTCCATTTACTGGATTAAAAACAGGCATGTTGTCATCACCATCCTTTCCTCCTCAAATCAGTCTTATTTCCCCTCTAACTGTCCAGTTCTAGACATTTTGCTCTAGAATTCTGTCCTGATCCCTTCTGTCTTGCTCTTGAAGGCCTATTCTGCCATTTTGTGCCTTGGCACTTGACCTTTCCTTCCCTTCAAGGGAGTTGCTTGCCAGGCCAGGCCCCCAGGGAGATCTCACCTCCAATTCCCACTCTTTTCCAATCCTCCTCTCTACCTAGCAGGGGTATCCTTTCTGCTCACATCTAAAATGTATTTTCTTCCCAACTTTTCATTTGGTATGCAGAGCTATAAATCTGAAAGTGTAGACCAAGTTATCCACCTAAAAGCCACACCTTATAAATACACCCATGTCTGATATAAGACTTTCTTACTGGGATGTTTTCTCAAATAGGAAAACAGTCACAGAAGTAGTAGATCCTAGGTAAAAGTTCTTGAAAATGTGGAGATTCTCTTGATGTCCCAGCTTACCCCTCTGTTGGCCTTTTCGTCTTTCACAGTTGCTGTCTCACTTCTCCCTCCCCAACCAGGCGCCAGTGACTTAGAATCTAAAAATCAATGGCCTCTGGCTCTTTTACAACCTGATATCCTTATTCACAGCATGGTGCAAATACCTGAAGATGATTTAAAGTGAAGTAGCTATATTTCAACAGGGATGAAAGCTTTATTCTCTGGAGAATTTGGGGCATCAGCTAGCTGGTGGAGGATGGGCGAAGGGGGTCTTCACAGAGTCATGTAAATCACACTCAGGGGAGTAAAGGTGGCTCCCATCATGCTCTCATTCCAATGAGGACCCTGGGGAGGGCGGGTTTCCTGCCTTTCACTCCCACCTAGTCAAGGGAGGAGGGAAATCTATGTGCTTTTAACAAACATGCTCAGCACTTATCTGAATGTGTAATCACTGAAATAAATGCAGCTGTGTTTATCCAACAGGCACAGCCTTGCACCTTGGCCATGTGTTAAAACGCTCATGGGATAGATGGGCATGCGCCAGCCTGAAATTCTCCAATGCTTATAACTTCATTATTTCCAGACAGAATAATTCCTTCCAGCACGCAAAGGAAAACTTTCTCTCACCAGGGCTCATCTCACACACCTAGGATAGCCATTCGCATGGAAAGCTCCTTGGGAAGCTCAAGTTAACAGCAACAGGAGTCGTGGGAGAGGGAAGAAGAGGCGGAAATTCAGGTAGAAGACAAAAACAGGGTGTAACGGGTAGAGAGGCAAGCTCAGGGCTTGCTGCCATTAAAATAACTTAAATTTAGAAAGAACCTGACAGTGAGCAGATGCAGCCAAAGTGGTTAAGCACCTGCTTCCGATGTACGAGGTCCTGGGTTCGATCCCTGGTACCGCCTAAAACAAAAAAAACAAACAAAAAAAACCACCTCATTGGGGAACGGATGTAGCTCAGTAGTTGAGCACCTGCTTCCCATGTACGAGGTCCTGGGTTCAATCCCCAGTACCTCCTGAAAAATAATCATCATCATAAAAGAACCTGACAGAATAACAATTACTTCAACCTCTGGTTAAATATCTCTATGTTCATGGAGTGGTCAAATGAGGACAAGAACTCACCAGTGCCTTCCAAGGAAGGATGTCAAAGAACACCAACGTGCTTGCTAGTGTTTAAGGAGGAGCCATTAATGGAAGAAAACTTGCAGGGGACTGATTCAAACCATATATTTTCTTTCTCTTCAGGTGACTGCTACGGGTATTTGTGTTTTCATGGTTGCAGGCACTGGGGGTGATGGTGGTGGTCATTTTTAGTTTAAAAAAGGATTTCAGTCTACTACTTTAAAGTCACTCATGTTCAGACTCAGTTATCACTGAGTTCAATGTCTGGGGAGAAGACTGCTTCAGGAGTGGCTAGGAGGTGATGAGCCCACAGCTCTAGGGCATGTGGTTTGATGAGTTGATGGCATCTTTCAAACAGTGAGGCACGGATATGGTCACTGGAGACCAGGGGGCCACAAATGCGACTGCTTCGTGGATCAGAATCTTCTATTCGCTTCCCAGAGTTACAAAGTCTTGTGCATCTTACAACTCCATGTTCTCAGTAAACCTAAGTTACAGTCTCCTTGTAGGTGAACAACCCTCTTGCCTTCTTGTACTACAGAATCCAAGCAGTACAACTACTAAGCATCAACCATGACTCACTCTCTCTCCCCTACACACGGACACACACACCCCTTTCGTAACATCATTCATGGCACAGCTACCAAAGCCACCCAGATTCATCAATCAGACTGAATATACGGTAGGCCCAAGGAGAATGCTACTTTGACCTGGAAAGACAGATTTTGTGTAAAGTCAAAGGGACTAGCTTGAAAGTGACTTCAAGTCAGAAATCCCCTCTTTACCAGAGGTATTTTGGGTATAAAACAGGCAAGCTGCTTGTAAAGCCAAAGAGAGTATTTCTCATCTATAAATCCCTTGTGGATATAGGATTTTACATGTGAAAAACACCTGAAGATCCTTTCATGGAATCTCCTCATTTTACACATGAGGAAATTAAGCTCATAAAATGACATCTCCAAAGTTATACAGTTCTGATCAGAACTCGGGTCTCTTGGATCTCTCATGCCAGGTTCTTTTCAACATACTATGCTCTTGGTTATAGGCTAGTGAGATTCCTTATTTTCTTTTGATGTTTGGTTATTCACTTTTTGTTTGGTTGGTCGTTTTGGTTATTTGTTTAGGTGAGGATAGTGCATAATTGTCTTTTCTTCCACAATGACTACAGTAGGATTCTGGGAAATAGAGGTGGATGGGATTCTGGGAAATAGAGGTAGACAGAGTATGTGAAGCAAGGGGGAGAGAGGCTTAAAAAAATGAACCCTTTTGAAACATTTTCAACTTTGGGATTAGCAATTCTTTCTTTGCAGTTATACAATATTATAGAATTAACATGTATTTCCACTTCAGCTCTCATAAATTTTGTTTTGGTTTCCTGAAGCAAGTGGGGGGGCATATTATAGAAAAGTTCCTTTTAAACCTGAAATTCCTTCCCAAAGAGCTTTTCATTCTTTTAATTTTAAAACTTTTCTTTAAAGTGAGATATAAAACAATAAAACTAATTCAGTGGGGGAGGAGGGAGCCCCATTTTTAACTTCTAGTTTTGAGGTCAAACTGAAATAAAGAGTTTACATATTCCTTGTTCCAATATCTGGGCATAAATTTAACAGAAAAAGTAGTCCTGCTCACAGTATTTTGCCAACTCCATCCTGATCTTGTGTAAAACAAAGAAACATCATAGTGTTTGGGGAAATTTTAATTTTTAATCTTCCTTTAAATTATGTGTTTCCTACTCATTTTCCTTATCTTTAACAATGAGTCAAATAGTTGCAGTTTTTATACTAAATTTCCTATATTTAACCAGATTTTCTTTCCATTCAACTCATGTTCAATGGATCGTCAGTTCAAGCCCAGTCTTCCTAGACCACCTGGCTGGCTCTGTAACTATTACAATGATCCTAAGGGAAAAGAGAATTGGTTACCAGAGAGAATGCTTTGGTTTAAAATAACATTTTATTCAGTGGAATGGAAAAAATGCTGAAAATGCAAGGCAAGTGCAGAAAACACACAGACTTCAAATTAAGATTCCCATTTTAAAAAGTTTTCCTCTTAGGTATACTGAGGATCTTGAATCAAAAAGATATTAAGGTTCCATTCTCTCTGCCCTTCGGCGTTGGCTGTTAGTCAGGCCATTTTATTTTCCGATTTCCAGGACTCGAATTCCCTGCCATGTCATCTGAAGAAGGGAAACTCTTTGTGGGAGGGCTCGATCTCAACACCGATGAGCAGGCATTGGAGGACCACTTCAGCAGCTTTGGGCCTATCCCGGGGTTTTGGCTTCATCACCTTCACCAATCCAGAGCATGCCTCAGATGCCATGCAGGCCATGAATGGAGAGTCTCTGGATGGCCGCCAGATCCGTGTGGACCATGCGGGCAAGTCAGCCAGGGGAACCAGAGGGGGTGCCTTTGGGGGTCATGGGCGTGGTCACAGCTACTCTAGAGTTGGTGGGGACCAGGGATATGGGAGCAGCCAGTATGACAGTCGACCTGGAGTATATGGATATGGTTATGGAAGGTCCAGAGACTATGGTGGCAGAAACCAGGGTGGTTATGACCACTACTCTGGAGGGAATTACAGAGACAATTACGACAACTGAGATGAGGCATGCACACATAATATACACAAGGAATAAAAATTCTTCTGATCCAGCATCGTCCTTCCAAATGGCTGTATTTATAAAGATATTTGGAGCTGCACTGAAACATCTTTGTTTTAGTACATCAACTTCTATTTTTGAATTGAGCTCCCAGGGTAGCCTGTCAAAGACCTTTTAAAAAGCTCCATGTGTTCAAAGTTTTTTCCTTCCATTTAAAGACAAATTCTGGGACATTGTAAAGTCTGGGTATTTTTCTTTTGCTAGTTTTTTTATTTTGGGCTCTCAGAATTATTGGTTCTGGCAAAAAAAGTTTGGTCAGGATGATATTTTTTTAAATTAATGTGCATCTAGGAACATTTTTAAAATTTGTACACAGTGTTTTCTTAACACAGTTAGGAAGCAATTTCTGAATGTACCTACAAGAAATCTCCATCAAGAACATGATTGCTGGGAAACGGATGTGGCTCAAGAGGTTCGGTGTCTGTCTACCATATGGAGAGACCAGGGTTTGATCCCCGGTACCTCCTGGTAAAAAAAAAAAAAAAAAGAACATGATTGCTAAGAGGTGTTTTTTTACTCTACGTTATAAGACCACCACCCTGATTATATAGAAGAGCTTCTTAAAAATGTTTGTGAATGTCATCTTTTTTAATACTGGAAGAAAGAAATATTCTGTTGTGTCTCATAGTGTTTAGGATGTCCTTCATGGAGCTGATTAAAAAGATGGAATTTGAAAACAAAAAAACAAAAAAACAAAACAAAACAAAAAAAAAGATATTAAGGAAAAAAAGAAAAGAAAAAAAGATATTAAGTCCTCTTCCTTTCTAACTTAGCAAGAACACCTTTCCTTGCATATTCTTGATCCTGTCCCTGTTCTCATCAATATATTTTTTCTTTTTCTGTTTTGTTTTTTGTTTTTAGGAGGTACCGGGGATTGAACCTGGGACCTCATACATGGGAAGCAGGTGCTCAAACACTGAGCTACATCTGCTCCCCACATCAATGTATATATATATATATATATATTTTTTTTTTTTTTTAAAGATTTTATTTATTCATTTATCTCCCCCCCTTGCTGCTTGTGCTCGCTGGGTCAGCTAACCACGTCGCGCGGGCGGGCCTGCCTTCACCAGGAGGCCCCGGGAACCGAACCCGGGGCCTCCCATATGGTAAATGGGAGCCCCACTGATTGAGCCACAGCCACTTCCCTCAATATATTTTTAAATAGCACACACATACACCCCCCACACAAAAGAGAACATCTTTTCCAAGAAGCATGTTAAATATGTGTCCAGATGGTTATGTTGTGTTCAGACGGTTTTATATATATATATATATGCTCGTTCTGTCAGTCCATTTTAAATTTCATCTTTAGCTGAATGATGGCGGGAAGAAACAGCATTTAGGTTCAAGAGCTGGCACAGCCCTGCCACGGTTAAACTGAGGTGGAAAACTGTAGTTTTTATACTCCCAGATATTTCATTTTAGAACTAGGATAATGGGGAAGAAGACATTATTGGCAGGGAATAGATGTGGCTCAAGCAGTTGAGCACCTATTTCCCACATGGGAGGTCCCGGGTTCAGTTCCCAGTGCCTCCTGAAAAAAAAAAACAACAACAAGCAAACAAACAAACAAACAAAACAACTCAGGGAAGCTGACGTGGCTCAGTGGTTGAGTGCTGGCTTCCCACATATGAGGTCCCAGGTTCAATCCCTGGCCCTCAGTACCTCAAAAAAAAAAGCCTTTATCAACTTATAGTTGATGGAGGTAAAAAAAAATTAAAAAAATAAAAAAATAAATTGTTTACAATTATTTGGAAGAAAATACTCTTTAATTGCTTCAAATATGTTTTCAATTCTTCTCCAGATAATAGTGTCAATTAGTAAAAGTGGGAGGACAACCCTCACAAAGGGAATTTCAGGTTAAAAAGTGACTATTATTAACACCTTATATGAGTATGTTACATTTGTCACAATTAATGAACCAATGTTCAAACACTGTTATTAACTACAGCCCAGACTTTATTCATATTTCCTCAGTTTTACCTTAATGTCCCTTTTCAGTTCCAGGACCTCATCCATGATACCAGATTACATTTAGAGGTCATGTCTCCTTAGGATCCTCTTGGTTCTGACAGTTTCTCACACTTTCCTTGGGGTTTTTTTTTGTTTGTTTGTTTGTTTGTTTGTAGATTTATTTATTTATTTCTCTCCACTCCCCCCCCCCATCGCCATTATCTGCTCTCTGTGTCCATTTGCTGTGTGTTCTTCTGTGTCTGCTTGTCTTCTCTTTAGGTGGCACCAGGAACCAATCCTAGGACCTTCCGGAGTGGAGAGAGGCATTCAATCTCTTGTGCCACCTCAGCTCCTTGGTCTGCTGCGTCTCTTATTGTCTCTCCTCTGTGTTTCTTTTTATTGCATCATCTTGCTGCGCCAGCTCTCCATGTGGGCCAGCCTGCTTCACCAGGAGGCCCCAGGAATCAAACCCTGGACCTCCTATATAGTAGATGGGAGCCCAATCACTTGAGCCACATCCATTTCCCTCCTTGTTTTTGATGATCTTAATGGTTTTAAGAACTGGTCAGGTATTTTGTAGGATATCCCTCAATTGAGATTTGTCTGAATTTTTCCCCAAGATTACACTGGGGCCTGGGGAAGGAGGACAATAGACACAAAGTGCCATTATCATCACATCATGGGTAGATATGAGTTACCAGTGATGATGTTGACCTTGACTGCCTGGGTGAGATAGTGTTTGTCAAGTTTCTCCACAGTAAAGTTACTTTTGCCCCCTTTCCATACTGTATTCTTTGGAAGGACGTCACTATGTGCAGCCCAAATTCAAGGAGTTATGCTTCATCTCCTTAAGGATGAAGTATCTATATATAAATTTGAATTGTTCTACATGGGAAATTTGTTTATTCTCCATTTATTTATTTAATCAATCAGTATGGACTCATAAATATATATTTGATGCCTTGGGTTATAACCCAGTGCTACTTTATTTTGTTGCTCAGTTTTAGTCATTAGGAGCTCTGTCAATTGACTCCTGTGTCCCTCTGACAAATACCTCCACTATTGTGAATAGTGGTGATTGTTGTTGTTTTCTTTTGTTGTTTGTATTAATTAGAGCAGTTGTCAGTTTACAGAAATTGCTGTTGATGTTTGAGTACTTCTTTATCTTTTGGCACTACAAGTTGCTCCAAGTTTATCTTGCATATATCCTGCCCCAGGCCTAGACTCAGCCATTCTCAAAGGAGCCCTGGCTCCATTAACTGGAGAATGGTATGAGAGATTTGAGATCTGGGCACTGGAAGTGTTTGTTGCTAGTGGGGTGTCATTGCCCTAGACCCTCTCAGCTGGCAGAGCAAGGAAATATATGTGTGTATATATACTAACATTAACCCATGAATATACACGTATCTATAATTACTAATATATGGAAACATCTGTATCTGCATTAAATTAAACACAGGAATTCATAGTGATGTCTTCAACTCTAATCCATAGCCATATGGATTGTTCTAACCTACTCTCCTTGCTTATCTGCAACCACCCACTCCAACAATGAGAATCCAGGCTTCCACCATCTGCCATTCCTTTACTTAATGGTTCAATTCCAGTTACATGTACAGCGGTACCAGAATTGTTCATCTGTACCCTCGTGGGAAACAACTTTATCAACTATAGTACAGTGCTTATGTACAATTCCTTTTGCACTTAGTCTTAAAGACTCCAGTCATTTCCAAAGTTACTTATGTCGGCACCTTTCATCTACCCTCCCCCCCTTCAGCGAGGCTGTTTCATAATCTGTAATACAGTTAAGATTGTTTTGCCACATTCAGCATTTCATCTGGAATCCGGGACCTCCTAAGTGATTATTTATTTATTACCAAACAAAATAATTAAGTTTTAGTTTTGACCAGTGATAGGATGAGAGTGGGAAGGGAGACACCACTCTGTATAAACTCTGCATAAAAACAGAAATTTATTGAAAGCTAGTATGTATCACTCATTTTTTTAAAAAATGTATTTGAAATATATTTGCATATGATAAGGAACCTTATCAAGATCAAAAGTAAGAAAAGCAGTTCCCTTTCACAATTAAGACATAGATTTTTCTCAGAGCATCTAGTCACTTTATTCAATTTTCCCACCTATAAATTGGGACTAAAAAGTTTCTCATCCAAGACTAGGAATTTATAGTAGGCAAGCTGATAATATTCTGCCATTCAAGGGCAAACATATAACACATATAATATATAAATGTGGGCCCTGTGCTTGGAGGAATAAGCTTTATCCAATTTACACAATTATAGTCATAAAGTGTTATGACCCTGACATCATTATTTGCTCATATCACTAAGGAATCATTTCAGTCTAGTAACCTGGGATACTTAGGCATTTTGAAGTCCTTCAAGTATTCAAACAGGGACCAGTATATACTTAGATGTATTCTTAAACATGTGGGAGAATATAGAGATTTTGTGACCATTCATGGAAAATTATTTTGACTATAATAAACCCTACCCCACCCCACCCCCAAAAGAGAGAGAGAGAGAGAATCTTTCTAGATTCCTTTTTAAAAACATTTATTATCCTTGTAAGATTTCATTAATAACACTTATTTACTAACATGACTGCAAACTTCCAAGGATACAGGTTAAACTCCTATGGTGATCATGTATTTTACTAAAATATCAGAGAAGATACCAAGAGACACCTAGAGTAAATTCATGAAGTGAACCTTTTCAGAAGTAAAGTATGCCCAAGGACCCTTATGGAAACCAACATTTATCCATAACTCAATCCCACTCAAAATTTTTACAGGTAACTTAATCCACAAGTCTAATCTCTTTCTATTTGTAGTGAGCAGTTAGGAGAATGTCATGTTTGAGGCAATTAATGACTATTTCTTCCAAATAATTGTCAATAGTTTCTTCTTCTCTATTATTCTAGTTCAAAACTGAAATATTATACTGTAGTATAAAAACTACAATTTCTTAGTTAGGTATTCAGAGACAGTATGCTTTTAAATCTTATTGCAAATCCCATCTTTAACAATTTCAGCAAAATTTGAAGATACAATAAGAACACCTGTTTCTTTCCCTCACTGGTTCCAAAGAACAACCAATAAGTTATTCTATAAATACATCACTATGCCTTTGTACTAACCCTGCAATTTCCCAAAGGCTGCCTCAGACTCTAGCAGCAATGAGACAGGAAACGAACTCCTGTTGAGCGGGGCAGGAGACCAGGGCAGGAAGTAAGATTAGAAGGCAAGAAATGGCATAATTAGAGCTCAAAGTCAAGATGAGGCTTTAAATAAAGATCCAAATTTGCAGGGGTGGGGGGGTAGGGGGAGAAGGGGAAGAAAGGTAAGAAATTGATGGAGACAACTGCTTCAATTAAGGGAATCCGATACTGTAAAAGAAGGTGCTAAATGGGAAAAACATTCCTCCATCCAAGCTCTGCAATAATTACCACAGTGATTTGCAGTAAATTAGCACAAAGAAATAGGTAAAATAATGAAGAATCAATAGTTGTTTTAAAAATTCTCAAATTCTAAAAAATCTGAACTGCAGGAAGAAGGGCAATAAGCAAAGAACAAATGGTTGCCTCAATCAATCCCCTGGAAATCAATACCTCGTCAATTCCTCCTCCCAACACTAAAAACCAGGGGTCTTCCTGTATTCAAATCCCAAGAATCATGGCCAAAGAAGCAAGTGTGCAGTGGTCTCAGCAGGACTGCCTGTTCAACTTCTCCAAAACAGATTTTTCAAGTGCTCTGGGGTTCATATTACATGGCACCTGAAACTGTGTCCAGGGAGGCACAACTAACTGGTCAAGAGATGAGTATAGTAAGAAATTCACAAAGAGAGCCAGCTTTCTTTGGGAGCTCTTTGTGGGGTTTCACACCGACCCACCTTCTCAGGGGACTACCCTTTCAGGGAATAGGTGGGAACTTTGAGAAAGCATTTGCTGGGAGCCGTGTCCCGCTCCCATCTGTAGCAATGGAAATCTCTCACAGAGTTCTCAATGGAGACCTAGGCTTGGGATTTAATCATTATACTCGCCTTTCAAGCTCCTAATTCAGAAATATGGAGGCTTAATGCAGTAATCTTTTCATCCTGACTCAAAGGAGGTAATCCTATTAGAGTTCAACTTGGCTGGCCTGGGGATTTACCTGCTTTGCCCTGGGTTTATGGATGTGAGGCTAGATAGGCAATGCCACAGGATAAAGAGGAGCATCTGTGACGGTCCTGGGTCTGAGAGCAACCCCATAAAAGGCTCGTGTTGCAGTGTGTGCGATTCACAAGCACGGGACAGGGTGCTTGGGCAACCTACCTGCCACTCTGGTCTGAGGTCCACGTAACTGATCTCCCCTGGGGTTTGGTTTTATACCAGATCCTGACGGCATGAGGAAAGGCAGCGGCTGTCTGAGCCCCTGGCTTTCTGATCTGTAAGCTCCAAGTGTCAGTGGCAAAGAGGAGCTCCCCACAGCCAGGAGCCTGGCTGCAGCGAGCATAATAGTCGAACTGCTCCCTCCAACGATCCGCAGGCAGAGTCACAAGTTCACGTACAATCTGGTTCCTGAGCGCCTCAGCAACAACCGTGGGCCTGGGAGGCCGTGTAAATTTTTCAATACCTGGCACCGCAGCAACATCCACCTCCTCAACCTTTAACACCGATAAATCGCAGCAGTCTAACAGTAGCAAAAAATCCTCACTCCCATGATTCCCTGTGTCATGGCAGTACTTTGAACTAGAAATCCCAGAAGCCTGTTCCCAGTTGTCATGGTTACCATCTTTATCAGAAGTATCTTTTTCACCTTTACCACAGATGGCAAAATCATGACATCCCATTTTAGATGAGACGGTCCTTGCATTTGTCACAGGAATATGGCAGGGTTCAGGCATCCTAAGTGTACAGGTTTCATCTGACACTGACTGGCAGGTTTCCTCAGTGGAACTGTTCCGTTTCTTGAATCTGTTTCCAGACTCAAAGAAAAGCACGATGGTGCCCTCAATGTCTTGGCTTTCGAAATTTGCATCCAAATCCAGTACATAGTGCTTCACGAGTATGTGGCTAGTGTTGGCCAGGAGAGGCAGGTCGTCTCGGGATGGGTCCAGGTTTACGTCCATGGTGTAGAGTTTGTGATTCAAGAGCTTGGTTCAACTCTCAGGTGGGGCTTCCTCTCTGCCTTAATCTTCCGGATTCATAAATGTCTGCTTACCAAAAAAAAAAAAAAAAAAAAAAAAAATTACAGTTCTACAACTTTCACATGCCCTGGCAAAGAAGAAAAATACAATTAGACGAAGTTCCAAATAAGACCCTCCTGCAACCGCTGCTCCTGCCAGTTGACTACCATCTTTAAGTAATTCCTCTAATGTGTTAGATGCTCAGGGCTGACTAGTCTTTTTGACTAACATCAAATAAAGCTGCACAAAGGTTTTCTAAAAATATTTCAATTACCAAGCAAATGAAATGGGCCTCCACAGAGCCGGAAGAATCATACTCCTAACTAGAACAGTCCTTGTTTTGGAAAGAGCAACTGTTATGCAAATGTGCAACTGAGTATCACACTGCCTCTTGTTTTAAAAGATATTAAATTTATCATTTCTAATTTTGTGCATCAAAAGATAAGTGATTGTTTCTCTACTGTGATTCTAAGTAACAAGTGTGAATGAAGGCTAAATGGCCTCATACGCTTTATTCTTTGAGAGTAATAATTTAATACATACAATGTAACTCCAGGGACTAATGTACTTTTCACATTAGGACCGCTCTCATATCAGCACTTCCAGTAAATTACGGGAAAATGAGCCAATTTACCAGGAGTGCATCTAAGTATTCCTTTGAGATTGTTCATGGAGATTTTTCAAATTTATAGTTAAATACTCAAGGTATATCATTACATCTTAATAGCTGAAAGCCCATTAACATTCTGGATAATAACCTTCCTGTGGCAAACAAAAGGTCTTCTCATTTAGAAAAAAAAAAAAAGTATGCAGATACCTATAAAAGGGAAGAGAGAAATTAAAATGTAGAAACAGATGTTGCAATAAAATGCACAAGTTCTTCATAAAAGTTCTGAATCAAAATGTATTCTTATTTTATAATAGCAATCCAGCTAAAAGAAAAAGTATTTGAAATTTTTTCAGACCCTGTTGTATACCTAATTTCCTTTAGCATATGCTGTTTTTTTCTTTTTCTTTTTATAATTCTTTTACCAAAACGAAAAAGAAACAGCAAGGGAAAAGAAATAAAAACTCTGACAGAGTAGATATATTTAAAATAATTTTTTTGTTTCTAAATATCAGGAGGTATTCTTTTATCATCTACAAAACAACATTACTTGCTTAGCTTTTCAAGTAAAATTGAGCCCTCCCTTTTGATTCTGGTTAACTCCTCCTCACTTCCCTTCCAATCTTATCTGCCTCTCTAAGAAACCTTTTTATTTCCCTTCCCTCTAGAATCATTTCCAGCAACCAACTCGATTGAATTTCCACTTTCTCAACAGGCTATTTCCTCATCAAAATCTCACCTAGTCTAAAAAAGCCTAGCCTCCCACAGCCTTATCCAATGTGGCTTCAAGCTACTTTCCCAGTCATGGAGACCAACACTTCTTTGTATCCTTGTCCTTTAGCCAAAGGGCCTGCTCAAGCCACCAAGCCCTGAAAAGGGCGTGATTCCAGGCACCCCGTGCCTTTAGGACTAGGCCCTGTTCTGCATCTGGAATGCTCCCAGCATTCCAATCCTATCCCCTCTCCAAGTCCCAGTTTTAAGTGCAACCGCCTCTAGAAATCTTTCCCTGGTCCCAACTCCACCTGACGGCAAACTGTGTATGGTAATGACTTTAAGTGCTATAGGAACTGAAAGAAATCAGGGATGCAAAGAAGTTTGTGGTTACTTTTACCGAGAAGCTGGTACTTCTGTTGATCCTGGAAAAACCAATGGTCCTAAAAGGATAAACAATGGATGTTAAAAATCCAACCTCATGTTTGGGGGTTATGAACATGCAGTATTTTGTTGCTTAAGCTTTTTTTCAATTATTGAAAAATAATAATAACCAGAACACACACAGACAAAAGAGGAAAAACACCACCTTAAATCAACTGAGACGAGGGCTATTTAGTAACTGTCTAAACTGTCATATTTGAAGAAAAATAGTTTAACATTTACAGCAATATAGATACAATCATGTATTGTCCAACCTTAATAGATTTCTACGTTGACTCCCGAAACATGGTACAATTTAAGAATGAAATGTATTCTTTTTTTTTTTTTTTTTTTTTAAGATTTTACCTATTTATTCATTTATCCCCCCCTCGCTGCCCGTGCTCTCTGGGTCAGCCAACCACGCCGTGCGGGCAGGCCTGCCTTTCACCAGGAGGCCCCAGGAACCGAACCCGGGGCCTCCCATTGAAATGTATTCTATAGAGAGCTTTTTGCCACTTTTTTCCCTGGTGGCAAAGAACTAGGCTGACTTCGAGACCTCTGTATTCAAGTTGGCTAACTTTCCCTCGTTTGCCACTGTTACTGGTAATCCTGGGTTCTCTTCCTTGGATTCCTCAGCACACTCCCCAGAGAGGCAATTTTAAATATTTTCTTCTTGTAACTTTACAAATCCATGCCTGTGGCCTCATCCTCAGCAGATTACTTTGCCTCATACTTTACCAAGGTCATTTTGAATCTCTGATGTTACATCATACCTCAAAATAGCTCTGGTTTTGCACAACCATCGCCTTCTCCTGACTCAAAGGAAATAATATCCCTCCTTACAAAAGCCAACTCCTTCACCCTGAATCCCAACTTTGGGGGCCTCAAGAGAACCAAATAAATAGTGCTCTTCTTTCCTATCCAAGCTCTGAGCAAATTGAGAAATAAAACGAAGATATGGCAGGGGAAGACAAAAATATCACCATGAAGGCTAAGCTGCAGAATATGGCTTCACGTGAAAGCCCAAGGAATGTGAAAATAAACTCCAAAATTAGACAGGTTGACACACACCCCTGTCACAGGCAATGCTAAGATTTGAGGCCTGGAAGAGCAGAGAATGTCCCTCTGTGGTCAGGATTGTTGCCCAAAAGCAAAAGGAGGAGCTGAGCAGAGTACATAATTTCTCCTTCCCAAATCTACCGAAATAAGCCACTCCCTTAGGATAGGAGTAAAGGTGTTGATAGACCTAAAGTACTGCACTAATTGAGCTCTCACTACAAGAAAGGAAACATCAGAAATGAGAAAGAAGTGTTCCCCTCTAAAACCTTACCCTCCCACTTACTTGGAATCTTATTCCTGCATTTGACTTTTTCTCCTGTCAACATTTTTTTCTCTCTCAATGATTCTATCCTATTATCAAGGATTCAAACATCCTTAGGGCTGCCATCTTTAAACACAAACAACGAAAACGACATGTGAATTGTTGCCCATTTTAACTAGTCTTATTTTACTGCATTTTGGAGCTGGAAAAGTCCTTGGGGATCATTAGTCCAGCTCTCTAGTTTTACAAATGAAAACAAGGACATGAAAACAAGGACGCCTAGAGAGGTAAAGCAATTTGCCCAAAAGTCACCCATTTCTCTTTTCATTGGAGAAAACAAGAATTTTATCCACTTGTGGATGCTTTTCCTTGGAAGTTTCATCCTCCAGCTCTGGCCATCTCCTTCATATAGCTCAAATCATAAATCAAATGTTACCTCCTTATACTCTCTTCCATATCCCATTAAACCTTCTTTATCTTCTTCAAGTTAGGTAGACTAGGAAGTGATTCTTATTGATAGCTTGGAGAAGGATTTTTAAGCCAGCCCCAAAACATAACCTTTGCATAGTTCCCAACCGAAATTATGAGTGATATATAAATCTACTACAATTTGATGATCGTTACACCTATTTCATACTTGTCTTTGAATTCATGGATGACCTAAACCTCCTCTCTCTGCAGGAACATAACTCTCACTGCCATCAATCGGGGCCCAAGTGCCACACGTCAGGGAGAACAGAACTGACCATGCAAACACACACGTGGCCACCTTGAATGGCTTCTCTCAGCAAATGGAAACCATACTCCTAAGCAGTCAATTGACTTCAGCACTATATGCTATTATCGTGCCCCAATTTAAAATGCAAACTGTCTCACTGAAGCATTTTTCCATTCTCTGTCACTATAAAATCTTCCAAGCCCAGTGGTTAGTTTTCCAGTGTCTAACCACTGCTGCCTCTAAAATAAGTGTGCTAAGCGCATGGCTTGTATTTTAAATGTTCACATGATTGTCTCAGCAACATCAACGGCTTCAAAGGAATTAAAGTACAGCAATATTTTTTCTTAAGAATGGGAGGGAAGGATCAAATACTAAACAAAGCTATGGCACAGGGTAAGAAATGTGTGAAATAACCTCTGCAGGGCCATTTGTGATCCTTCCAACTACAATAATTTCATTCTCTTTTCAAGCTACAGAGCAATCTGTATTACTTTCATGGCCCTTAACTTATCCTCCACTGTTCTACAAAGCCATCGGGACTCCTGATTCATCTCTGTGTTCACGACGACAACAAGTAGAGTTCCCCATAAGGAGTAGATTCTCAATAAATATTATTGTTTATTATTTTATTATAATATTATTATTGTAAATAAATCAAGGCCACTTGTGATTTCAACATCAACTTACATATAGAACAGGGATTCTCATTGCATATGCTCTATAGTCCACTAGAAAGTTATTGCTTAACAAACATCTTTTTCCAAGCATCACTCTTAGTTTTTCTTCTCAGGAAACAACCTAAACAACCTGTGCTTCTTTATGCCACATCTCTTTTCTTCTAAACAACTTGGGGGGGGGGGTGGAGAAGAAATTTTTTCATATATGCTTATCATATAGCATTGAACTCACTGGGGGACGTTTATTAAATATTTACGTCTAAGGTTTACTTTGATAAGAGGAAGACAGATTTCTGTTATTCCAAGGATTTTCCTTCGTTAGGACACAGTGATTGCTCTTAATGACTGCCAGTTCACAGTTTCTGGGCACATTTCCTCAGACATTAAAATGCATGTGGTCATAGGGACATACTATGAAATTCAATAAAACAACTGCAGTCAGAAGGAATCCTAGAGGTCCAAATGTATTCTTTTGTGTTTAGATATATCACATTGGCATATTCTATAACTCCCTTCTTTCACTCAGTGATTTTGCAATAGAGCCATGTTGATGCATAGAGATCTAGCTTGTTTCTTTTAACTGCTGTTTAATACCCTATATAACTAAGCCACAATTTATTTCAGCATTCCCTTCTTGATAGATACTTAAGTTCTTTAAAAAATTTTATTACAAATAATGTTGCAATGAACATCCTCATCCATGACTCCTGTTACACAGGTGCAAATTTTTCTAGGCAAAACATCTAGAAATTCCATTTTGTCTGATATGAACATTGCCACACCTGATTTCCTTTGGTTTGTATTTTCCTGATATATCTTTTCTACTACTTTATTTTTATTTTTAATTGCTCTGGATTGTTTTTCTTCAGCTGTATTTTTTAAAGCAATGTTTGGCTGGGTTTTTTTAAGTATAATTATCATTTTTAATAAATGAGGTTAATTTATTTTCATTTATTGTGACTACTGTTATAATTGCACTGATCTAAGCCAGCATATTTTATGTTTTCTATTCACCATGATCAATTTTCTTTGCTTTTATCTTCCTGCCTTTTATTTATTTTTTTTCTGCATTCCCATTTTGTCCTCTGTTGTTTCATAAGTTACAGCATCTATTCATTTTCTTTTCTTTAACCTGCCTAAGACGTGTCTTTAATCTCTAGCAGCCTTTTGAACAATACAAGGACCTTATAAAGTTTTATCATTGGTTTCCCCTCTTTCCCACTCCAAACCAGCTTTCATATTGTTGCTAATGTCTATCTTAGTATAGCATTGTTTTTAATCACCCCCAAATCCAACTTAAAATTTAAAAGTCAATACATACTTGTATTTACACATATGTTCACCAGTTTCCTTACTCATGACTGATCATTCATTCCACTTTTTCCCTCTGGTTTCAAATTTGTTCCAGTTACTATTGCTGCATAACAAATTATTGGGGACTGAATCACATCCCATGCAAAAGACATGTCAAGCCCTAACTCCTGGACCTGTGTGTGAATCCATTTGCAAATAGTATCTTTGAATGTTTTATTAATTAAGGTGAGACAGGGTGTGAATGCAAACCCATTTGAAAATAAAACCATTGAAGATGTCATTAGTTAAGAGGAGGTCAGACTGAATGAGGAGGGGCCTTAATCCAATATGGCAGAAATCCTTATAAGCAAAGGAAATTGGATGGAGAAGTAGGAAATCAGAGGATGAGACACAAGGAGACAGATCACCAGGTGAATGAAGATTGCTGGAAAACCATCATCAGAATGCTATAGGCTTTGGAAAAACAAAGCCTAAAACACCTTGATTTGGACATCTTACCTTTAAAACCCTGAGACAATAAATTCCTGTTGTTTAAGCCAACCAGTGTGTGGTGTTTGTCATAGCAGCCCTGGCAAACTAATACACAAATGAATGCAAAACATTTTACTATATTCTGTGGGCTAGGAATTTGGATAACACTCAGCTGAGCTATTCTTCTGATCACTCAGTTGTGATGGGCTTATCTGGAAGGTCTAATGACCACAGTGACTAAAAGAGGTATTGCTAACATGGAGGTCTCAGAATAGTCAGACTTCTTACATGGTGGCTGGGGGCCTGCAGAGCAAGTACCCCCAAAAAAACAGTTGAAAGCTGACCTACCCGTAAGAATCAATGTGGTATCACTTCCACCACATTCTGGTTTTAAGAGAGTCATATGCCCTGCCCAGATTCAAGGAGAAGGAAATTAGACTTCAGCTCCTGATGGGGATGTGGCAAGGTCATATTGTAGAACAGCATTTGGGATAGTAGATTTTGTTATGAACATCTTTGGAAAATATAATTGGTCACAATTTCCCTTTTATTTAAGTATATCTTTAGTAATTCTTTCAGGAGTGATCCTGAGGAGAGGATGTACCTCAGTGGTTGAGCACCTGTTTCCCACGTACAAGATCCTGGGTTTAATCCCTGGTACCACCTTAAAAAAAAAAAAAAAAAGAAAGAAACAAGAAAATATGATCCATATTCACTGTAAAAACAATCAAGAGAGACTGAATTGGAATTTGCAGCTATTAGTACTATAATAAGGACACTAAGCCTTAATGCTTGTAATGAGCGAATGAAAAAGAAACTCAGCAGAGAAATAGAAACTACAAATAAAAAAAAAAAAAGGAAATTCTAAAACTGAAGAATACAATATCTGAACCAAAAAATTCACCGAGTAGGTGTAGTAGCAGATTAAGGATTACAGATTACAAAAGAAAAAGTAAGTGAACTTGAAAAGATTTATAGAGAAATTATCCAATCTGAAGAACAGAGAGAAAAAATTTTGGAAAAAAAAAAAATTAACAGAGTTCCAGGTACCTCTGGGACAAAATCAAAAGGTCTAACATACACATAATTAGAGCCCAGGAAGCACCAGTGAAAGAGAATGTGGTAAAGAAAAATACTTTTAAAAATAATGGGCAGGGAAACAGATGTGGCTCAAGCGACTGGGCTCCTGTCAACCATACAGGAGGTCCAGGGTTCAATTACCAGGGCCTCTTGGTGAAAGACAAGCTGGCCCACATGGCGAGCTGAACCAAACGGAGAGCTGGCCCACACAGAGAGCTGGCCCACGCAGAGAGCTTGGCACAGCAAGATGATGCAACAAAAAGAAACACAGAGGAAGGACAATAAGAGACACAGCAGACCAGGGAGCTGAGGTGGCACAAGAGATTGAGAGCCTCTCTCCCATTCCGGAAGGTTCCAGGATCGGTTCCCAGTGCCACCTAAAGAGAAGGCAAGCAGAACACACAGAGAGCAGACAGTAAGCGCAAAACCACGAGGGGTGGCAGGGAGGGGAAATAAATAAATAAATATATCTTGAAAAAATAAAAATAGAAATAATGGGCAAAAAAAAAAAAGAAAAAGGGCAATGAGTACACCCACTACTCAAATCTTTCAAAATACCATTTTCCAATAAAAGAAATGAAGGCTCCTTGGAGAAATGACTGATTCTAGGGCTGAGACAAGGAAAATACAAGATGAAACCTAGAACATTATATTGGCCCAGAAAGTAAGGAAGTAAAATATAAAACAAAGTAAAAAGTAAGGGACGTATCAAAAGGAATTTAACCCACCGTGTAATATTTTGGGTAATCTAAGCACCTCTTAAAATATATGTGTATATATATATATATATATATATATATATATATATATATATATATATACACAACATTTTTGTAAGCAAATACACATATATACATATATATTTATATATCATTTTGCAAATGTTTGTATGTATTGTGAGAATTTTGATTTTTACCCATAATAAAAAAAAAAAAGGAATTAACCAACCTGAACACAGAACATCTTTTTAACAAAAGAAAAGGAGGTATGATGCCACCAGCATGGCAACGTAAGACTGTCCCTGAAAAAACCTCCCCAAAGATGCAACAAATAAAAGGACAAATCTCATTTGCTTAGAACTCTGGAGGATGTTAGAGACTGTAGAAAGACTCCACAAACACCGAATTAAAGAAAAAGGAATATACCAGGTAGGAAACTTTGGACCCAGCCCTGCCAGTCCACTTCCTCTCCCTTACTCAGTCCCTCACAGCTTAGGAGTTCCTCCAAAGCAGCAGCCCATTTCCTTCCCACCCCCAACCAGGGACAGGAGATAAAGAATCCCACACATATCAAGGCACAGGAACCCAAGTCCAAAAAAACTCAAGGTGGAACACAAGCTACTGAAGAGTACTGCATACAAAAGTGCCCCAGGAGGGGGAAAAAAAAATAGAGAAAGAGAGCGTGATAAGATTGCAGCTGGAAAGTGCTGCATTCAAATAAATCCAGTTTCTGTTGACTGGACCACTTAAATGCATAACGGACTTTTCTAGAGTAACCCACCTTTCTGGATTGACCCCATCTGGCTCCCCAGAGCGGGATACCCTATTGGGGAAGAAACTGGAGGCAGAAAAGCCTCACACAGAAAAAACGGCAGGGGGGGGGGGCATTAAACAGAGCTGCTGTAAGACAAAGAGTCCCAGAACTGAAAATAGCAAGGAAAATGGAGCAGTGAGTGAGGGAGAGAATTTTTTAAAAATTCATAGGCACTGGGGAGAAAATTCTGCATAGAAATAAACACAACAGATTAGTATTCCCAGAGAGGAACAGAAAAAGGAGGTTTTCACATGGACATAAAACAATTACACAAAAAGTGCAATCTTAAAAATGGACCTATCCAGGGCAAGAACCAGATGAAGAAGAGCTGAGAAAATCTGATCAGTTAAACACGGGTTATTCTAAAAGTCTAGAATAAGTTGGAACAAGTGTCAAAGAAGAGCCTTAATACAAGGCCAATCAACAGTAAAACCCTAGACAAGAGGGAGAAACTGACCTTCAGAGTTAACTCATCAAGATAATGTGATGCCTAGAAATCAGCAATAAATTACAAGCCATACTAAGAAACAGGAAGATATGCCTCAGTCAAGGGTACAAATTAAAACTTCAGAGGAGACACAGAATTTGGAACAACTAACCAAAAAAGTCCTTAAACAATTCAAGGACATGAAGGAAAATATGCATAAAGAGATAAAGGATATTCAGAAGACAACATGTAGGCATAAATAAGAATTTGAAATATAACAAATTATGGGGATAAAAGGCACAACATAGATATTAAAAATACACTAGATATGCTCTCCAATGTAACAGAGTTAGACTCATTTATAGTTTCACTACACATGACTCTTCTGCCCCTTTTATTTGAACCTAAAAAACTAGCACTATACTCGTTAAATTTACGTCTCAGAAACTTAAATCTTCAGTCTGTTCATATGCTGGTTGAGCCCTGAATCTCAGCAGAGTTGCAACATCTACTCTCCAGGTCATTGGACTCGTTCAGGACAACTAACAAAAGGATGAGGATGGACAATGCCCATCCCAAAAAACAAGAGTATCCACAACTGCTAATAAGATAGCTTCATCCATCTGCCCCATGGGATCTAAGCCCTCTCTCAATCAGAAACAGAGTGGGCATCACCATCCCAAAATCCTCGATTGAGGAATGAACAAACATAAGGGGAGAATGCAACTATGGACTGAAGTAGACAATACTATTCTAGCAATGGAAGAATTTGTATCATTGATATAAAGATAGTGGCCACAAGAGGTTCCGAGGGGAGGGAGAGGGAAGAATAGGTGTAACATGGGGCATTTGTGGGGCATTGGAATTGTCCTGCATGACACTGCTGTAATGATGGACACAGGACATTATACAGTTTGTCAAAATCCATAAAATTCTGCAGTGCAAAGTGTAAACTATAATGTAAACTATAGACCATGGTTAACAGCAATGCTTCAATATGTGTTCATCAACTGTAACAAATGTACTACAGTAATGAAAGATGTGTTAAGGGGAAGGATTGGGGTGTATGGAGATCCCCTATATTTTTGAAGTAATGTTTATGTAATCTAAAACTTCTTTAAAAAAAAAAAAAAAAGAATGAAAAAAATACACTGGGGCATACAACAGGACACTAGAACAGACAGAAGAAGGAATTAGCAAACTAGAAGACAGGACAATTGAAATCATACAGTCATAAAAACAGAAAAAAAGAATAGAAAAAATTAAGCATGCCTCAGGGATTTAAGTGATAGCACAAAGCGCACAAACATAGATGTCATGGGTTTCCCAGAAGGAGAAGAGAAGGGAAAAGGGACAGAAAGAATATTTGAGTAAATAGTGGCTGAAATTTTCCAAGTCTTATGAAAGGCATAAATAAACATGCCCAAGAAGAGCAACATACTCCAAAATAGAATAAATCCTAATAGACCTACTCTGAGACACACACTAATCAGAATGTCAAATGCTAAAAATAAAGAGAAAATTCTGGAAGCAGCAAGAGAAAAGTGATTCGTCACATACAAGGGATCCTCAATAAGACTAAATGTAGATTTCTCACCAGAAACCATGGAGGTGATAAGGCAGTGGTATGATATATTTAAGGTGCTGAAAGAGAAAAACTGCTAGCCAAAAATTCACTGTCTGGCAAAACTGTCCTTCAAAAATGAGGGAAAGTTTAAAATATTCACAGATAAGCAGAAACTGAGAGAATTGTCAACAAGAGACCTGCCCTACAAAAATTACTAGAGGGAGTTCTGCAGGTTCAAAGGAAAAGACAGGAGAGAGTGGATTAGAGTAGTATAAAGAAATGATGATTATTAGTAAGGGTAACTAAAAGGGTTAAAGCAAAACCCAACAGTACTGTATTCTCAACATACAACTCTACTCTTTAATTCCTATAAGAGTCGGAAGACAACTGAACAAGAAAAATGTATATTTTCTGATAATGGACATGCAAAATATAAACTGGCAAAGTAGAACAAAAACAGCATAAAAAGGGGAAACAAAGATATATGGAAGTAGTGAATGTGTATGCTATTGAAACTAGGTAGGTGGGTATCTTATCAAATTAGTAGGTTTTATAATATAAGCCCCAGGGTAACCACAAAGAAAATATTTTAAAAATATACAGAAGCAGAAATGAGAAAGGGATCCATCAGATACATCACAAAAGATCAACTATACAGAAAAGGAGGTCGCAATAAAAGAAGAGACAAAAAAAAAAAAAAAGGTATGACAAGACAAAATGGCTGACGTAAGTACTGCCTTTGTAGTAATACACTGAATGTTAATAGGTTAAACTCCCCAATAAGAAGACACAAATTGGCAGAATGGATAAAAAGAAAGCATGACCCAACTACATGTTGTTTATATGAGACTCACCTTAGACCCAAACACACAAATAGGTTGAAAGTGAAAGGGTGGAAAAAGATACCATGCAAATAGTAACTAAAAAAAGAGGTGGGATAGCTATGGACAAAATAGACCTTGTCAAAAACTGTTATAAGAGGGAGACGGATGTGGCTCAAATGGTTGGGCGTCCGTCTCCCATATGGAGGGACCCGGGTTCGTTACCCGGGACCTCCCGGTAAAAAAAAAAAAAAACTGTTATAAGAGACAAAGGACACTATATGTTAATAAAACAGGCAATCCACCAAGAATAAATAACAATCAAAAATATTTGTGCACCTAACCATGGGGCCCAAAACACGAAGCAAACACTGGCAAAAGTGAAGGGAGAAAGAAACACCTATACAGTAATAGTTGGAGACTTAAACTCACCAAAAGATGGAACATCTAGAGAGAAGATCAATAGGGAAACAGAGAACTTGAATAATGATACATGAACTAGAACTAACAGACGCATATAGAACATTGCAGCCCAAAACAGCAGGATATGCATTCTTCTCAAGTGCTCATGGATCTTTCTCCGGAATAGACCAAATGATGGGTTACAAGACAAGACTCAATAAATGTTAAAAGACTGAAATTATACAAAGGATCATATCTGATCATAATGGAATGAAGCATCAGCAGAATAGATTTGAGAACCCAGATATAAACCCTCACCTATATAGCCAACTGGTTTTTGGCAAACCTACCAAGTCCATGTTAATGGGACAATACAGTCTCTTCAACAAATGGTGTTGCGAGAACTGGATATCTATAACCAGAAGAATGAAAGAGGACCCCTATCTCACCCCTTATACAAGAATCAACTCAAAATGGATCAAAGATCTAAATATAAAAGCCAGGACCATAAAACTACTAGAACAAAATGTAGGAAAACACCTTCAAAACCTTGTAGTAGGTGGTGGTTTCTTGGACCTTGCACCCAAAGCACGTGCAACAGAAGAAAAAATAGATAAATGGGACCTCTTCAAAATTAAACACTTTTGCACCTCACAGGACTTTGTCAAAAGGGTGAAAAGGCAACCAACTCATTGGGAAAAAATATTTAGAAATCACATAATGGAATGAAGCTTGAAATCAGTAACAGGTGGAGAAATGGAAATCTACAAATATATGGAAGTTAAATAATGCAACAGTGGGTCAAAGAAGAAATTGCAAGAGAATTAGTAAATATCTTGAGACAAATGAAAACAAGAACACAACATATCAAAATTTATGGGATACTGCAATGGCAGTGCTGAGAGAGAAATTTATAGCCCTAAATGCTTACATTTAAAAAGAAGAAAGAGGGGAGCAGACGTAGCTCAGTGGTTGAGTGCCTGCTTCCCATGTACGAGGTCCTGGGTTCAATCTCTGGTACCCCCTAAAAAAAAATTCTAAAAAGAAGAGCTAAAACCAAAGACCTAACTGCACATCTGGAGAAACTAGAAAAAAGAACAGCAAGCTAATCCCAAAGCAAGCAAGAGGAAAGAAATAACAAAGATTACAGCCAAAGTAAAAGAAAATGAGAATTTTAAAAAACAGAAAATTAACAAAAGCAGAAGTTGATTCTTTGAAAAGATCAACAAAATTGACAAACCCTTAGCTAGACTGACAAAGAAAAAAAGAGAGAAGGCACAAATAAATAAAATCAGAAATGAGAGAAGGAACATTACTATCAACCCTTCAGAAATAAAAAGGATCAGAAGAGGATACTCTGAACAACTGTATGTCAACAAATTAGACAACTTAAATGAAATGGACAAATTCCTAGAAACACATGAACAATCTATGCTGACTCTAGAAGAAATAGAAGATCTCAACAGACCAATTACAAGTAAAAAGATTGAAAGAGCCATCAAAAATCTCCCAACAAAGAAAGGCCGAGGACCAGATATCTTCACAGGTAAATTTTACCAGTCATTCCAAGAGGAATTAATGCTAAATTAATTAATGCTCAAACTCTTCCAAAAACTTGAAGCGAGAATACTACCTAACTCATTCTCTGAGGCCAACATCACCCTCATACCAAAGCCAGTTAAAGATACTACAAAAAAAGAAAATTACAAACCAATTTCTCTTATGAATATAGATTCAAAAGTCCTCAACAAAATACCTGCAAATCAAATCCAACAGCACATTAAAAGAATTATACACCATGATCAAGTGGGTTTTATCCCAGGTATGCAAAGATGGTTCAAAATAAGAAAATCAGTAAATGCAATACATCACATTAACAAAAAACAAAACTACATGATCGTCTCCATTGACACAGAAAAAGCATTTGACAAAATTCAGTACCTGTTCTTGATAAAAAAACACTTTGAAAACCAGGAATAGAAAGAAACTTCAACATGATAAAGGGCATATATGAAAAACCCACAGCTAACATCATACTGAATTGTGAAAGACTGAAAGCTTTCCCTTTAATATCAGGAACAAGACAAGGATGCCCGCTGTCACCACTGTTATTCAACACTGTACTGGAAGTTCTAACCAGAGCATTTGGGCAAGAAAAAGAAACAAAAGGCATCTAAATTGTAAAGGAAGATGTAAAACTTTCACTATTTGCAAATGACATGATCCTATATATAGAAAGTCCTGAAAAAATCTACAACAAAGCTACTGGAGTTAATAAATGAAATTCAGCAAAGTGGCAGGGTACAAGACCAACATGCAAAAATCAGTAGTTTTTCTACACACTTGTATGAGCAATCTGGAGAGGAAATCAAGAAAAAAAAATCCCATTTACAATAGCAACTAAAAGAATCAATTATCTAGGAATAAATTTAACCAAGGATGTAAAGAATTTGTACACAGAAAACTACAAAGCATTGCTAAAAGAAATCAAAGAAGACCTAAATGGAAGGATATTCCATGTTCATGGATTGTAAAACTAAATATCATTAACATGTCAATTCAACCCAAAATGATTTACAGATTCAATGCAATCCCAATCAAAACCCAACAGCCTTCTTTGCAGAACTGGAAAAGCCAATAATCAAATTTATTTGGAAGGGCAGGGGCCCCAAATAGCCTAAAACATCTTGAAAAAGAAGAACAAAGTTGGAGGACTCATGCTTCCTAACTTTAATGTGTATTACAAAGCTACAGTGACCAAAACAGCATGGTATCAGCACAAGGATAGAAATATGGAGCAATGGAATTGAATTGAGATTTCAGAAATAGATCCTCACATCTAAGGCCAATTGATTTTTGAAAAGGCTCAACACCACTACCTATTAGGCAAATGCAAATCAAAACCACAATGAGATGGGAAGCAAAAGTGGCTCAAGTGGTTGGGTATCCATCTACCATATGGAAGGACCTGCGTTTGATTTCCAGGATCTCCCGGTAAAATAAAAATAAAAAGGTGAGCAGGCAAGCCAGGCCTGCGCGTGGCGAGCCAAGCCATGCAGCAAGATGATGATGCAACAAAAGAGAGATGCATGGGAATGCCAAGGCGAGACAAGCCAGAAACCAGGAACTGAGGTGTCCAACATCAGAGGTTCCTGGGATCGAATCCCGGTGAAGTCTGGGGGAGAAAAATGAGAAGAGAAGGCAAGAAACAGACACAGAAGATCACTCAGCAAATGGACACAGACAGCAAGCGGGGGCCGGGGAGGGGTAGTACACAACTCATAGAACTGTATACCAAAAAGAAAAAATAAAGTCAATTAAAAGAAAAAAACCACAATGAGGTATCACTTCATACCCACTAGAATGGCTACTATTAAAAAAGCAGAAAATTACAGGAGAAATAAAAACACTCATTCATTGCTGGTAGGAATGTAAAATGGTGCAGTTACTATGGAAGACAGTTTGGCAGCTCCTCAGGAAGTTAAGTATAGAATTACCATATGATCTGGCAATCCTGCTTCTTGGTATATACCCAGAAGAACTGAAATAAGGTACTCAAACAGATATTTGAATGCCAATGTTCATAGCAGCATTATTCACTATTGAAAAAAGATGGACTCAACCCAACTGTCCATCAACTGATGAATGGATAAACAAAAATGTGGTATATACATACAATGGAATATTATTCAGTTGTAAAAAGGAATGAAGTCCTTATGCATGCGACAACATGGATGAACCTTGAAGACATTATGCTGAGTAAAATAAGCCAGACACAAAAGGACAAATATTGTAAGATCTCACTGATATGATCTAATTATAATAAGCAAACTCATAGCATTAGAATCTAGAATACTAGTTACCGGGGGATAGACTGGGGTTAGAGAATGGGGAGTTGACACTTAATTTGTACAGAATTTCTATTTAGGTTGATTGTAAAGGTTTGGAAATGGATGGTAGTGATGGTAGCACATTACTGTGAGTGTAATTAACAGCACTGAATTATATTGGTGAATGTGGTTAAAAGGGGAAACCTTAAGTCATATGTTACTAGAATAAAAATTAAAAGATAAAGCATAGAACTGTATAACAGTGAACCCTATTGTAGATGATTAACTATAGTTTATAGTACAAGTATAAGAATGTTCTTTCATGAATTATAATAAATATATGACACTAAAACAAGGTGATATGGAAAAAATACTCCTAATGTAAACTATGGAGTACTATTTTAATAATTTTTCATCATTTTTTTAAGGCGGTGCCAGGGATTGAACCCAGGACCTTGTACATGGGAATCAGGCACTCAACCACTGAGCTACATCCACTCCCCAATTTTTCATCAATTTTAACAAAACTAATGTTAAAACTTTTATAAGTAAATATAAAACACTAATATCTTTAAAAAACAAAACAAAACCAAAAAAGACCAATGGCCAAAACTGGAACAATCTGAGCAAGATAATAAATAATGATAGCATTAGATTAGAACTCAAAGAATAAAACAGATATGTGAGTCCACTGTCCATTCTGATATAAGCAAATGGTTAAATAAATAAATGAGGGAAAGGGACAAATCTTCCTTATAGAAGAGTTTCAAATAAGAGGTGTAGATACTCCTTCCTCCAAGAGGTAGAGCTTAATTTCCCTCTCCTTAAGTATGGGTTTGACTTAATACTTGCTTGCAGAGAACCAAGAATCAATACAGAAACCTGGAAGGCACCAACTTAACCATATTATCAAGGTTAACATCACCACTGATAAGTCATGTTGATATCATTATCCTCTGATATGATGTGACAAGAAGGGCACCTCACCTCTGTAGCATTCTTACCAAAACCCATAGCCTCATACTAACCACAAGAAAACATTAGCAAATCCACATTGAGGACTATCTATCAGTCTACCTCTCTACCTATCTAGTACTCTTCAAAGGTATCAAGACCATGAGAAGCAAGGAAAACTAACAGATTGGAGGAAACTAAGGCAACATGATGACCAAATTTAATGTAGTATCTTTGACTGGATCCTGAAACAGAAAAAAAGTATATTAGTGGGGAAAGCCATGAAATCCAAATAAATCTGTAGGTAGCATTATGCCAATGCTAACACCTTAGTTTAACAAATGTACCACGATTCTATAAGATGTTAACATTAGAGGACGCTGACTGAAGAATATATATGTATTCGCTATACCATCTTTGCAGCTTTTTCGTAAATCTGAAAGCATTCCTACAGAAAAATTTTATTTTAAAAATGATTAAAATTTCTCAAATTTGGTAGAAGTCAGAAATTTAAAGATTCAAGAATCTGAAAGAATTCCAAGCAGGATGAATACAAGGAAAACCACACCTGGGCACATCATAGTCAAACTCCTAAAGACCACCCCACCCCAAAAAAAAAAATCCTCTCAAAAGCATCCAAAACAAAATGACATATATTCAGAGGAACAACAATACAAATGACAGGTGACTTCTCATAACAAACAATGAGGCCCCCAAACAGCAGAATGGCGTTTTTTAACTGCTGAATGAATGGGGGGACACACATTTGTCTGGAATATATACATCCTAAAACATTACTTATATCATTAATTTATTAAGAAGTCCCTGGGAAGCGGCTGTGGCTCAATCAGTAGGGCTCCCGTTTACCATATGGGAGGCCCCGGGTTCGGTTCCCGGGGCCTCCTGGTGAAGGCAAGCCCGCCCGCACGGCGTGGTTAGCTGACCCAGCGAGCACGAGCAGCAAGGGGGGGGATAAATGAATAAATAAATAAAATCTTTAAAAAAAAAAAAAAAAAGAAGTCCCTATTTTGTACTTAGCCCACCTGGTTAAATTTTCCAAATTTCTAAGTGAATGGAGCTTGAACTTATATATATCTACTTTATTCAAAAGTAGTATTCTCCCTAATCATTTAATTTTTTTTTTTACTCTTACTATTTCAAAACAAATTATATTCTAAAAAGCTAATCTTTACTCCAAAATATCTACTTCCTCCCCTCTTCAGTAGAAATTCTCATGAAATTGGTTGGACAAATTGACATATACCATGAAACTGGCTTCCTTCTCAAAGTTTTGGGCAGCTATTGAACTCTCCTCCCCTTAGAACTGTTCTTTCAGCTCGTTTTCATCTCCTCAGTTTGACAGAAATGGTTCACTGATGCCCTAAACAGCTAATAAACTTTAAAAAATAATAGCCTAGTCATTTTTAAACTGCAGAGAAAAGCCTATCAAAGATCACCCTTATCTCTGGTATAATTCTATTCTGTGAGTTTAGGATATGCCTTCAGGCACTTTATTTGATTTCTAGCATTTCAGCCTTCAGCTTTTCCCCTTGTTCATTCCTTTTTATTTTTCTTTTACTTTAAGTAAAAATGCAGTGTTAAAACAACATTAAGCTATATGTTTTAACTGTACATGTACCAGGATATTCAGAGTTTAAATTCCCCCTGGAACTATAAGTCTAACCGTCCTCCCATATAAATATATGCTACAATAGGGTCTTTCATTGCAAAACTCATACCCATGGGGCAATGTCATTTATCATTGAGTAAATAATGCAAGATAACATAATGAAAAAGGGATTTTGCTTTATTCCCTTAACTATAAATAAAAATATGTAGCACTTTGCAGGATTACCACATGTGGTACGATATTAACTTAAATACCAATCTTTAAGGCAAACTGTAAAAAAGATAAACTATGCTCTCTGGTTTCAAGTTTTAAAAAGTCTCTCTTTAAGTTTACTGCTTTCATGAAGAGTGACTGCATATAATTTGTGACCATGTAATGAAAGACCCAATTGTGATATATACATGAAAAGAAAAAAAAAAAAAAGTGGAGTTAATGTTGTCGTGGGAATAATAAAAGTGCTTGTGATGAAGATCAATACAGTGAAGCCAAGTCTGAGTCAAAGACCTTTTCCCAGATAAAGAGAGCAAATCACTGTCGGCAGTGGCTTGATTTATATATTATAAACAGTTGGGGGCAGGGGGAGGGGTTGGGGGGGGTTCTAGAATGTGAACAGTGAAAACAAAAACTGATCAACTGGTTTTACTCACATCAGTATATGCCTATGCTGAATTATGCTTAAACCTGATGTGATGTGATAGAAATCAGCATCACTGATGGCAGCTTGTGTTAATTCTGGCTATCCTGATTTCATCTTGGCATCCAGATGCCATTCCACTTTGGTGCATAGTATGTTTGTGCTCACATTAGCAGCAGGCACTGGGTTGCAAAGATCAGATTGGAAGTGATTTCACTCTATTTTCAAAAAGGAGGGAATTTATCCCTTTGATTGCTACTTGCTTGCAAAGCAGAGCTTGTTCCAGCTTTCTAAAGAGTGCCACTTAAACTAAATTATAGCAGCATGATCGGAACAAGGATTCCTGGGAGAACTCATTACAGTTATAGAGAAATGGAGATTTCACTGTTCTACTTCATTTTTTTTAGGAGGTACTAGGGATTGAACCCAGCACCTTGTACATGGGAAGCAGGTGTTCAACCACTGAGTTACATCTGCTCCCCAAAGACTTTTTTTTGTTTGTTTTTAGGAGGTACTGGGGATTGAACCCGGGACCTCGTATATGGGAAGCAGGCACTCAACCACTTGAGCTACATCTGCTCCCCGCACTCCTTTTTCAAGAAGTTACACCTGCCCAGGGAGGCTGGGAACATTAAGCACATATTGAACTGCAAGGCTTTGTAGTAACATCTAATTCCTCCTTAGATGTGTCTTAATGACCACTGACTTATTTGTTTCTTGGCACTATCAACAATTAAATATTTCATATGAAATAGCTAAATTTTAAAACTAGAAAATAACCTCTCCCTGTCAAAATTGTTGCAGATATGTCATCATAACAGATTGAAGAACTAATCAATCCTAGCACGGCCAGCTGTGGGTACAACTCTCCTGTCAACTTTGTCCTGATAGGTCATGTAACCCCTTCATGCCGCTCTCCTCCCTCAGCCCTTACCATTTTGCTCAATACGACTTTGCATATACAGCCAATTCTCCATTATCCAGGGGCAAATAACATGATTTGCCAGTTTAAAAAAAAAAATGAAAGTGCATTTGTGAAAAACAAAGCAAAAAGCAGTGAAAACATCTTTTGGAGATCATCTTTTAGAAGAACATAACAAAGATAATAATAATTAATATTTAGTGGGTGCTTCCTGTGTATCTGACACTCTCCTAATCTCTTACAATTCTTATAGCTCTATATAATGGGTATTGTTATCACCATTTTACTGAGAAATGACGATCCTGAGAAATGATGCTCAGAGAGGCTAAAAGCCCGGGATTACTCAGCTAGCAGACAGCAGGTCTGGGATTTGAACTCAAGTAGCATGTGTTAAACACTACCTACACAGCCTCTAGGGCATGGCAATCCTACACTGAGGGTGGTTAGATGTGGGGGAACCAGCACATCTCAGCAGACTCAAACAGGTTGAAAAATCATGATTAAAAGAATAGGGAAGTAGATGTGGCTTAAGTGATTGAGCTCCCACATACCACGTGGGAGGTCCTGGGTTCTCTTCCCCGTGCCTCCTGGACAAGATGAACAAAGACAGTGAGCTGACGCAACAAAGAGACACAAAGAGGAAAAACAATGAGACACACAACAAAGCAGGGAGCTGAGGTGGCTCAAGTGAATAAGCACTTCTCTCCCACATGGGAGGTCCCAGGTTCAGTTCCCAGTGCCTCCTAAAGAAAAGACGAGAGCACACAGCAAGAGATCAGAAGGCAGACAGGGAGCGTAAACAACAAGGGGGGGGGGTGTGGAATAAATAAAGTTTTAAAAAGAATGAAAATGGATTTAAGACAAAATTTAGTTAAAATTAGATCTAATATTTAGAAATACTTAATGTTCATCCAAAGTTATCCAAAGGTATGAAAAGAACAAAAGTATAATGCTTTAGATACTTGGAATATTGTAAAATGTGAAAAATGCCTCAACATTCCTACCTGTTAAAATAATGTTATTGTTTTCTCATTTTCATTGTGCTCTCTAGTCTCTTTTTTTTTTTTTTTTTTTTTTTTGAGTAGTTAGGATTATTTTAAGGTTTAGAATTCAAAAACTCGGGGGGCGGATGTGGCTCAGATGGTTGGGCATCCGTCTCCCATATGGAGGGACCTGGGTTCGATCCCCCGGACCTCCCGGTAAAATTAAGGAAAAAAAAAAGGAAAAGAATTTAAAAACTCCAACAGTGATTACAATCGCTATTTGTTTAAAGTACTCCGTTTGTAGCCCAAATACTCCTTAAACTGTACATTTTAGGTTTTGCCAACTTCATAAAAATACTTTGAGGACAGCTGCATTCACAGTTTCAATTACATGATAATTTCTTTGCCCATTCTTCTCTCTCTTTTCTTTCCTGAATAACTTCTTTCAGATATGGGTCAAGGTAGAATTTATCTGCCTCCTATTTTATCCACTGCTCTTTTAGGCAAGATCTGCTGCCTCATGGTCAGGTCCAGTGCTCTCTTAATGCGAAACTTCCTGTCATTATAAACGTTCTCAGGAAGACGTCTTACGGCTTCTTTTACATCTTCATTCTCAGCTATTGTGTCATCTTACATTAACCCTAGTTTATTGAACCCTGCAGTACTGTAATACCATTTTCAAATATTACCTAGCCACCAGCCCGATGCTACAACAGCAGGTCAACTCGCCATTTTGACCCAGACCAAAGTGCTGCCTACTCCTCCAGTTTTTTTAAGTATTAGAATGGGACAAATGCTGGACCAAGAGGCGGTGTCTGTTGCTTGAACCCACCTCTCCTTCCCCAACCTGATTACTGTCCTTTAACAGCCCCACCTCGAGTTTCCCCTTGCCTCTGTTTGGTTTGCCAAATGGCATCAGTGCCTGGTGGCATCATCTCCTTCCAACACGGTGGAGAATTTAATATTTTGTATATTATCTTAACGGCAATTTTTAAAAAGTAAAGTGTTGGCCTCAAGTATTTCTTTAAAACAGTATTTCCCAAACTTCAGCCATGTATGTACCACCATCAGCATTTTTGCCATCCTCATCACTGTGCTTTTATTAAATATTAATCTTAAATCCACTTAACCATTGACTCACCTTTTTTCCTTAAACTCATCTTAGGTAGTAATACCCATAAAACCATGGATTGGATGTGCTAATTTTATTTCTTTTCACAAGGTATTAAAATCAGTACATAACTATGAAAATTCACTTGAAATCATTTTGTATACAACTTGAGAAACACTGGTTTAAAAAATGGCTTAGCCTGGTGTGGTAGTTTAAAGCTGTATGTACCCCAGAAATACATGTTCTTAAATTTAAGCCATTCCTGTGTGTGTGAACCCATTATAAATAGGACCTTTTGATGAGGTTACTTCAGATAAGATGTATGGAGCCCAGCCCATTAGGATGGGACTTAATCCGATTACTGGAGTCCTTTATAAGCGGAATGAATTCGGACATGAGAGAGAAAGCCACAAAAGGAAGAAGCTGAAATCGGCAAAAGCTGGAAGAGCAGCAACCAGGAGATGCTGTCATGTGCCTTGCCAAGTGCCAAATAAGGAATCGCGGACAGCCAGACCCAGAACACTAGTCTTTGGAAAGAAAGTATTGCCTTGATGACGCCTTGACGTGGACTTTCTTTTAGCTTCAAAACCAGGAGCGAATAAATTCCCATTGTCCAAACCAACCCATTTCATGGCATTTGCTTAAGCAGCCTCAGAAACTGAAACACCTGGGACCATATCTACATCGATATATCCATTTAAAATAATAGGTAAATTAGAATGTTCAGAAGACTACTTTTCAGCAAAATTTAGGACTGTTCTGTTCCTTAAAGTGAGGCACATCCTTCAATGGAAGTAACGGGACTGCCACTTAGCCAAGAAAAAGTATTTGAGAATAACAAGTAGTGTGGATGGTTCAGGAAGGTAGATGGTTCAGGAAAATGGCTGGGCAGCAGGGCTCGGTGAGGGGAGCACCTGAAAGAACGGGGAGGCTGGGTCTTCTCTCCACATTCTTGGGTCATGGTGTGCTATAATGCAGGCATTTCTGTCACGCTGAACTTGACAAGCAGCCAACTGTCTGATGATCAGTGGGGCAGGGCTCTTTATCAACCCCACTTCCTTCCTACTGGCACCAGCCATGGAAGCGTTCAGAGGGGGCCACTTCTCAAGTGATGACTCTAAGCTCTAATGCACCTATTTCTCCAGTCTAAAGGAAATATGAGTTAGATTTCATTTTGAAATATTAATGCAGTAGGCGGTTTGAAACAGATTCCTAAGGGAAGCGTACTCCTTTTCCTGACTGGGGGTGTCATTGGACAATACCTTCCCCCCAAACATTAAAGACACTGGGACATCTCATCCTCTTTTTCACTCACTTTTCCCATTCCAAGGATAAACTCCTTGTTGGCAATTATCTATCCTTAAGTAGGTGAAAAGAAGAACATGCCACTCTCCTTATTCTTATCAATTTCAAGAAGTCCTAATGGAATCCTGGAGTTGCAGGGCACAGAGAGAGACAGTTACTGATGGCTTACTCCAAAGAGTAGAGAAAAATGAAAAATGCTTCCAGCCACATTCTTGTTCATTAATCATTTTTCAGGAAGCTGTATACAATTTTTTTTTTTGGACAACTCTATGCAGGAAAAAAAAAAACAATGTCTAAGTCATTTTAGATAAATCTCCTCCTGCCCCTGACAGTGGTCTCGGGGTACTAGCCTGTAGGTGCATTTATACAGTATCTTTTCCATATTCTCGCCTTTTAGGCTTCCAGCACATGATTTGGAGACTGAACAGGTGCACCTTCCCAGTATTTTCTCAAGTTAACTTACTCTTTTGCTTTGTGAAACTTTAGTATGTAGCCCTATAGCCATAAAGGTCAGCTTCCAAAAGAGTCATTATTCAGAAAATACTAATTATGGAATTACAGACTTTTTAAATCTGACTGGTTTTGTGTTATAACATTACACTGCCAAAGTGGTCTTCAGGGACATTTTTTACAATTTTATTTTATTGTGTCAACACACATATAACAAAATTTGTCACTTTGACCATTTTTAAGTGTACAATTCAGTGGCATTAATGACATTTACAATGTTGTGTTACTATCACAACCATCCATTACCAAATTTTTTTCACCACCCCAGAAACTGCCCTTCAGAGGTGTTTTTAACCTCAGAAGACTACTCATGACTTCTCAAAGAATTTTATCTCAAGCCTTTGCAGTGAAATATTAAACCTCAGGTAGCTTCATTACTAGCAATAGATTCATGTCTGTGAAGATAATGTTCCAAGAAATTCATGAAACCATTTGTATCTCAGAATTCCCCAAAGGCCAAGTTATAATCAGATAAATCGCCACTGTCCTCAGAGATCTAGTACAGTGTTTCTCAAAGTATAATCTTAAGTCCACATGTGCCAGAATCAATGGGGGTACGGGGAGTAGTATTAAAATGCAGATTCTTAGACACTATGTCAGATCTACTAAATCAGAATCTCCAGGAAATAGGGGTCAAAAATCTGCATTTAAAGACACTTCCCAGGTAATTCTTACATATCCTAATATTCAAATGGCTACCAACTCTTGCCATCACAAAGCTATGAAAAAAGAATTCTCACAGGTGACTGCACATATAAAGTATTATGAAAAAAAAGATGAATAAGAGAATAAATATTTGAAATGAAACAAGTAGGCAAGATGAAAAAGATCTCTTCCATTACAGTCTGGCAAAATTTAGATCCCAACATGAATTGCAGCCATAAGCAAGGGTATTGTCCATTTACAAGAATAGTGTTATCAATTACTGGTATCTATAGCAAAGCACGTCTTTCCTATCCTTCAACTTGAAATATAGCATCCTCTATAAGAGCAATGACATGGTACATAAAAATTAAAGGGAGTTCCAGCATGCAATGAAGTTTTCACTCATTCCCCCTCAACATTTTGACTTTGCCAGAACTACTGGGTTGAATTGGCTAGGCCAGCAGTTCTCAAACTTGAGCATGCATTAAATTCACCTGAACAGCTTGTTAAACCAGACTATTGGCCTCTGCTAATTTGCATTTCTAACAAGTTCCAGGTGATGTTGATGCCAGAACTAGTTCCAGGTGACGCTGATGCTCAGTCCAAGGACCACACTGAAGAACCCTGGCTTAATCCAACTCTGGTTTTCTCCCAACCAGCACTACTTAGGATTCATTGAAAAGTACAATGATACTTAAAAAAAAAAAAAAAAAGCACCATCTGACAAATGCTCTAGTCACTTCCTATAGTGCTTTTTGTGTAGGAATTTTGCTGCTCAGTATATTCAGGAAGTTATCATCATTCAAAACTTGTGATAAGCTTATTTTTTTCTTGGCAACTCCAGGGACAAGAACCTTTTCTATCCCTCCCCCAATTCCTGGCCTCTGTCTGACCCTATAGCCCACTTCCTACCCTGCAAAGAGGAAAGTTGTCAGAAGGGCTGGAGGCCCTTCTATTCCTGTCTTAGAGAACTACACTTCCTTCAGCCGGAAAAGGAGACAAGCTCCTTCCACCTGGGGATTTATTTGGTGATCAACCCTCAGGGCTACAGCTATACAGACAAACTCAGCAAGGAGAACTTCATCTGGGGAGCAAAATTAAGTATAAACTCAAACTTTCTCTAGAAATATCAGAAGTACTCAGATTTCAACATTTACATTCTGGTTCTTCATGGGAGTAAACATACACTATAACACAGATTTCCCCATTGGGGTAGGTCCAGAATGTACACACCTTAAATGGATGCCCTGTACTTTCTAAATGGCTTTTAAATCCATTTCATCAAGGTTTAAAGTACACTTCTAGCATCAGGTTCTAGGGGGTGAATTGAACAGATATTCAGTTCATCCTTCCCAAGACAAGAGATTTGAACAAATTCCTAGAAATTGAAAAGCAGTTGTGAGCAAGGTAAGAAAGCATATCTGATTATCACTTAACTATCTTTAAAAATCTTTAACGAGCTCAATCATCTTTGAAATTTGAACTTGTAACTGACATTTAACTTGGGGATGTTTAAAAATGTATGAAGTTTTAAAGGTAAGGTTAAACAGTTTATTTTCCTTTAAGACTATTTCTTATTTAGGCTAAGAGATATAAGCTTAAGGAAAAAATGCAGGCCTGGAGAAAAATTACAGAACTATACTAATATGGAAAGCGTCTCATGTTTAAAGTATTAGCCATAAGCTGCTCAAATGCTACAAATACTGCATGGCATTAATGATTTACCTAGGGGTGTTAAAAAAAAAAAAAAAAAAAAGATGACTTTCCTAAATCACTGGATGAAAATAACAAAACACAACATATACTGTAACCATGGTATTTCCAGAACCTGAAATACCCTCTTTATTAGAAAAAACTTTAAGTCATGTTCCAAATCAGAGCGACTTGTTATAAACAAAATCCTTGGGCATCCATTTGCTCAAATGTGACCACTGAAGAATTTTAGATTTGTCCAAGTACTGAGCATGGTTACAGAATGAGCGGAACAGATTGTTCAGTGTCAGCTGCTTCTAGAGAGCAACTGCTGGGATGTGATACTGCTGCTTCAAATGCAATTTCTTTGACAGAAGCGTAGTCTTCTGGCATGCATTTGAGTCTACAGTCTGCATGTAGTATGAATGTCCGTTTTCCTGGTTTGGAGAGAGCAACCCACGTCTCCTTTGCAGTGCTGGACCCTAAACACCAAAACAAATCAGGCCTGTATGAAATATTGGTCATAGCTCCATATTGAGATAACAAATTAATCTTTTTCTTAGAAATCCTCATATTTAAGTATGAAAATAAGATCATAAAATATCATTGTTAATCACCAGTGGGGGATTTATCTATCATAGGCTATTCCTTGATAGAAGCTGCTTTTTATACTATATCACATGGATCAGCTTTCATGAAAAATAATTTGTAGGCAAATCAAGTAAAAATGCCAATGGGAAGCGGCTGTGGCTCAATCAGTGGGGCTCCCGTTTACCATATGGGAGGGCCCGGGTTCGGTTCCCAGGGCCTCCTGGTGAAGGCAGGCTTGCCCGCGCGGCGTGGTTGGCTGACCCAACGAGCACAAGCAGCAAGGGGGGGATAAATGAATAAATAAATAAAATCTTAAAAAAAAAAAAAAAAAAATGCCAAGGCTGTTAATGTCACCTACTTCCTTCCTATTTTGCAATGACAACAGGAATGATATAATAAAACTTGTATCTGTGGATAAGACAGTTTTCGTTTTGATTTTGTTTGTTTTTTAAATGCTTTGTAAAAGTGGTGGGAGTTAGTATCCATTCTTTCTTAACAAATAATGCAGGTTATAATTCATTAAGATAAGGTTAAAAAAAAAAAGTTCCACTGAACTTGACCTGATTTATCAATCATCTAGCCCCCTAAATCCTCTTCAACTTTTCTCTCTTCCCCAGCTCTTTTCATCTAAGAAATAAATGAATGATCCAGTCCTAAGGGAAAAAAAACAAATAATAAAAGCCCTTTCTTGACTTCCACATCTACTTCTAACTCTTCTCTCTCTCCTTGCAGCCAAATTTCTTACAAGAACTACCTTTGCTCCCTATCCTCATTTCTCCATCTCCCTTTCAGCCCACAGCTCGCTGTAACGACATCCCTACTAGGCCACTCAAATGGAAACAAATGACTTCCTAGTTGTCAAACTCAGTAGGCTCTTTCAGTCCTTAGTTTTGCAGCATTAACACCACTGACCATGCCCTCCTTCTAGAAATTCTCTCCTCTTTGGGTTTTTGCAATACCATTCTCTCCACTACATCTTCCTATCTCTTTGGTCCTTCTGCTTTTTAGACGTTAATGTTTCCTGTAGCTCTATCTTCAATCTTTCTCATTTTTTCTCTGCCACCCATGCTTTCATCACTCAAATCCATACACCCAGCCCCGATCTCGTTTCAGGAAGTCTTTCCAGTGAATGATATAGCACCATCTACCTAGACGCCCAAGCCAAAATCCTGGGTACCAGCCCAGATTTCTCACTCTCAACTACATATAATCAATTTCAAAGTCCTATCGATTTACCTAAACATCTCTTGGATCTGTCATATCAGTTCATTCCCTCTGCAACCTATTCAACTCAGGTCATTATCTCTCCCAGAACAGTGTTATAAGAAGCAAGACAATAAAGTACATGAGTAAAAATCTTGGCATCCCATCTTATAAGTAAGGACGCTACACAAATATAATAAGGCATGGTTCAAAAGAATACAGAACATTGGTATTCTTTAAAAAATAAAAAATAAAAAAGGGATTCTAATATTGTATGACTACAGGTAAATTATTTAATCATTCCAGGCTTCAGATTCCCATCTGCCAAATGAAAGGTAAAAGAGAGATCTTGGGCACTTATTACTTAAAGGTAAAAAGTTTCTGTTTTGGGTGATAAAAAAGTTTTGGTAATGGATGGTGGTGATAGCATAATAGTGTAAATGTAATTAATATCACTAAATTGCACATACAAAAGTAGTTAAAATGGGAAATTCTGTGTGGTATATATGTTACCACAATAAAAATTTTAAGTAAAAATATCCTGTTTAAAAAGGGAGGGGGGGGAAGCGGCTGTGGCTCAATCAGTAGGGCTCCCGTTTACCATATGGGAGGCCCCGGGTTCGGTTCCCGCGGCCTCCTGGTGAAGGCAAGCCCGCCAGCACGGCGTGGTTAGCTGACCCAGCGAGCACAAGCAGCAAGGGGGCGGAAAAAAGAAAAAAAAAAAAACTTAAAAAAAAAAATAAAAAAATAAAAAGGGAGGGGGTATCGCTTCTCGGCCTTTTGGCTAAGATCAAGTGTAGTAAAAAGGGAGGGGGTGTTCGTCTAAGGACCCTTTGAACCCTTAACATTCTGTAATTCTATTTCTATCAGGCATTACTCAAATAGTTCATTCCTCCATTACTTGCTATATATGCAAGATATTATTGATGCTAAAAGAAAAGGCTGGGAAACGGATGTGGCTCAAAAGGTTCGGCGTCCGTCTACCATATGGAGAGACCGGGGTTCGATCCCCGGTACCTCCCGGTAAAAAAAAAAAAAAAAAAAAAAAATAAAAGAAAAGGCTGATGTGTCTCCTTTGCTTCCAAAAAATATTAAGCATATCCTAATTTCCATCAACTTAAAAAACTAAGTCTTCAATTGCAAGTGTCAAAGAAATAAAATGTAAGCCAATGGCAAAGAGACCATGATGCTCTGCGCAGTCCCAGCCCAGACCAGATTCCTTTGGCATCAGAGAACCAACTCAAAGCTGCTGTGACCAGCTTAGGTCAAGTTTAAATCCCTTATGAGTTTAATGGCTTTTGTTGTTTCTGAGAACCACAATTCTTTCCCTTAAACTACCACATTACAACTTGCTGTAACTTAAAAAATTAAAATTAAAAATTAAAATAAAAAAAAAATAATAAAAAGAACATATCTATGTTGGGGTACATAATTCAATCTACTACAGAAAAGAACCAACATTTATTTAGAACCTGGTAAGTGCCAGACCTTGTGCAAAAAAAAAAAAAAAAAAAAGTAAGCCAAAAAAAGCCAAGAAAAATTATAATGATATTGATAATGTATAAAAATGCAAATTCAAAATAATTTCTTCAGAAATCAAGCAACACAGAGTAATGATTCAGTAGCAACATGAGTGTGCCATAATCCATTCTGACAGTCACTAACAACATTATGAATAAAATGCTCTTTCTACCCCCAGAACAGTAATGTGGAAATTGTGTAATATCTAAAGGCAAACACCAGCATAATATATAAGCAATATGAGATCATAAAGTTTCAAGCTCTGCTTTTCAAAACAAGACTTTCAGAGAAAGACATAAGAGCTAAAGTGGGAAAATGCAGTCTGAAGTCCACTCAAATGATATAACCTCAATCATGTGAGAAACACCTAGCACTCTTGTGACAGTTTCTATACAGATGCCCACTAAGCTTAGGATCAGGTTCTGTTTTAAAGAGAATATGAAAGGAGAGGGTAGAGGAAGAGTGTGGCATGTAAAACAATTTACATTGCAAAACTGATAGTGACTGAAGTATTAACCCAAAACCTAGACACAGAAGAGCAGATGTAGCTCAAGTGGTTGAGGGCCTGCTGCCCACGTACGAGGTCCCGGGTTCAATCTGTGGTACCTCCTAAAAAACAAAAGAAACAAAAGAAAAAACCAACTCTCACTGAGGAGCGGATGTAGCTCAGTGGCTGAGCACCTACTTCCCATATTCGATTCCCAGTACCTCCTAAAAAACAAAGGAAAAAAAAAAAAAAACCTAGGGATAAATGAGCTCTGGAGCCAGATAGCCTGGGTTCACATCCCAGTTCCACCATCTACCAGCTTCATAATTTTAACAATTAATTCTCTGTGCCTTGGTTTCCTCATATACATTATCTACCTTACAGATAAAGTGCTTAGAAAAGTGCTTGGCATACTGTAAACCCTAAAGAAGTAACAGGGAACGTTACTATTACCAGTATTATTTCCCTTAGTATTTTTAGACTAAAAATGAGGTGAAAGGAAAAATAACACTATAATTTCTGCTCGGCTCCAGTATGACAATGCTCACCAGGCATGTTTGTTCAAGCAACTTCACAATGTTATCTCTGCTGCTATCTCCACTCCTATCTCCAGCTCACAATCAAATCAAATCATCCAGTATTGAGCTCATGCCATATGAAATGAAAAGCATAAATAAGTATAATTCAATATGCCTCAAAAGTGTAGCATGGTGAAGCGGCTGTGGCTCAATAGGTTGGGCTCCCGTTTACCATATGGGAGGCCCCGGGTTCGATTCCCAGGGCCTCCTGGTGAAGGCAAGCCAGCCCACATGGTACGGTGAGCTGATGGCCCATGCCTTGTGGTGAATTGGCGCAGCAAGATAACGCAACAAAAGGGAGACAAGCAAACAGCAAAACACAAAGCAAATAGAAACAAGCACAAGCAGCAAGGGGGGAATAAATAAATAAAAATTAAAAAAAAAAAGTGTAGCATATATATATTCGACAAGAAGTTTGAACATGAATAGCAGCCCTGATGTGTATTCAAATAAAAGACAGACCATTTATTCTCAAGTTCCTAACTATGAATGCTGAAGGACTCAATATCAATGCTTAGCTGGCCTTGGTTTAAAGTATACCCCTGAAAATGGGTACATGCCTTAAAAATGTCATAAGAAACATTTTACTTTGTTGATATAGTTAAGTTTTTGAGCTCCTTGAAGAGAGGGAGGGAGGAAAGCAAGGACAAAGAGCAGTACTTAGAGAACTATACTGAAGAGATGTATTTATGTGTGGCCAGTGCATAATGGTGTTGGTGTCTTGATTTTTGTTTGTTTGTTTGTTTTAAGGAGGTACTTAACCAATAGAACCATGATAGCATGAAAGACTATACCTGTGCAAGGCACCTTAAATGGACATGTAAATAAACTGGAATCCAAAGGTAAAAAGGGTTCCCATGTTTGGTAGACCATAATATAAACCACTGAAAAATACCCCAAATTCAAAACAGAAATTAAAAGTCCATTATTTTGATATGTATAATAAAGTGAATATATGAAATCTTCAGTCCAAACACCCCAAGCAAAATGCATATTGCCTTACAAAGACATAAGGAAAGTGAGGTTCTTTAAAGTCTAATTTCATAAATTCACATTTTCCTAGAACAACTTAGGATGAAGGATTCTAGTCAGGATAATTCTCCAGTAAACTGAGAATTATCACATATTAAATATCACTCAAGTTGCAACAATTTTCAAAGTATAACACAGTTTTCAAAGAACCTAAGGTCCAAACCAGGCTAATGATACATTAGTAAATACTTGCATGGCTCTTAAAATATGCCTGACAGTGTTCTAAGTGTTTTACATATACTAACTCATTTTCTACTCAAAATAATCTTCTGAAGTAAGTTTTCTTTTTACTCCCACTTACAAATGAGAAAACTGAGGTGTAGAGAGATGGAGAAACTATCTAGAATCAATGTGCTGATAAGTGGCAGAGCTGGGATTTGAAACCTGTAAGTCTGGTTCCACAGTCTCTGTTTTTATTTGCTATGCTTTACTCTCTCTTTATATTGGGGAATGAACTACAGAAGCTACAAAAAGTACAGGCAAATTCAAATTGCAAAGCAGTTTGGAGGTCAAATATAATAAAAAGCTCTGAGGAAATCACCAAATTACAACACAAAATGACAAATAATGTTCATATGCCTGCTCTGAGACATCAAGGGAAAGTTAAAATCTGCTCAGTGTATTGTGTTTTAGAAGGCAAGGAATAATTTAGCATGTTTTTCAAATTTCCATCCAAAGCAGACAATATTTGTTTTCATTTCTAAAGGGATAAAACCCTATTATAAAGAATTACTCCCTGAGGGCTCCAAACAGAAAAGTTTTACTGAGTCATCTAATTTGCCATTTATCTCATTTTTAAATATAAGGATGGTGTGTGTTTATGTGTATGTGTAGAAGGATCACAAATTAAGCTTTTTAGATGTTTTAATTCCAGGTATATGAGAATTTAATATTAAAGGTATCAGGAAATGTAAAACCATTGTTAGATGAGTGTACAAATTTATAGAATTATGTGTGATTATTGTAAAAAGCATAGAATTTTATCATTAGTAGTAGGTTTTTTTTTTTTAAGTACAGGTTTTGAAGTCATACAAATGTGAATTTAATTCTTGGCTGTGCCATATATTACTGTAAATTTTTGGCAAGTCATATTCACATATCTAAATCTTTCTCTGTAAACAGAAAATAATTCCTAATTCACTAATTTAAGTAAATTAAGGTGAAAACTAGGTAAAGTGTTAAAGACAGTCCCTAGGATACAGCATTTCAACAAATAGCAACTACTACTATCCCCCTAATCTTATTCTACTTTATCCTGGAAATATTGGAAGAATGTAATCTTACCAATTTGCAAGCCAATAGCAGGCTTCCCCAAATTATATAAAGTATCATATACCCTATTAAAAAAACAGAACATACTAAAAGTACAAGAAAAACAAAACAAAATCATCAATGAGATCAAGGATTTCAGAATCCTGCTTCTCATCCCTTATACTCAACATGTGGCTTGTTAATAGGTTTTATAATAACCTATATTATTCCTTTATAAGCCATGTAAGTCCTAATGTAACTTTTTAGTGATCTAAACATTCCTAGCGAGATTTATTTTGACGGTTAATAAGCTACCTTGCAAGGATGATTGTAATCATCATTAGTCGAAAGCCTAAAAGAAATCCAGGGGCAAGAAGGATCAATTTAATAAAAAGCTATTAACTGTTACCTGCACTTCAACTGTTGATTGGACCCCAAGTGCATTTTTATCACAAAAGCTTTTCACATTACTGCTCCACCCTCCTACCCCCACCTCCCATGCATGCGTTAATGAGCAAAAACTTCAGACTAAGAGAGAACCAATATTCTTCAGGGACTTCAAACTCAAAACATGATGCTCCCAGTAAGGATCATCCAGGGGGAGCGGGGAAAGACGGTTTTTGCTGCAAGCAGAAATTAAAGGAATCGGAAATTGCCCTATCTCTTCAACAGGACTGGAGATGAACCCTGTAGGGCTAGGAGCGGAGAGGAACGGGTGAGGAGCGCCTGGAGGGAAAAGAAGAAGGTGGTGGCAACTACTGATTGAGGAAGGGTTTCTGCTGCCGGGAAGTGGAGAGTCAGAGACCATCACCAACTCGAGAGCAGAGGCGGAGAAAAGTGGCTGCCCAGCCCAGTCCTGAGGACGGGTTTCAGATCCAAGAGTGGGGAGGACGGAGAATGTATGGGGTTCCCGGCTGACCTACGAAAATTAAGGGTATGTCCCCAGCACCATCCCGGAGCAGGAGGAGAGGAAGGCAGAGAGCCAACAGGGAGCACACAAGTTACCTGCCTCTGCCGCCTGCCCATCGGTATCCACTTCCGTGACTCCGAGTTACTACGGGCTACCCGGGCACGCACGACGACGTCATCCACGAGCGCCACAGCCTGCAGTCCTCGTGGTCCCGCCCCCCTCTGATGAGGCCTTTCCCTAGCTAAGAGCCGAGTTAGACCACGGTCAGGAGGTCTGCGCAGGGGCGAAACTGTCGCGGGTCCGGGACCGCGCAAAAGTACATCTTGGCGAGGAAATAAATAGTGCATTTTTCAGGAATATGACTGAATGTGGAAAAAAAAAAAAAAGTACATCTTGGCGTGTTTTGGAGGGTATACGGTTCCCCTGTTACTCAGCAAAATCTCCTGAGCACTCAGAAAAAAAACTTATTGAAATACAATCAGGAAGCGGCTGTGGCTCAATCAGTAGGGCTCCCGTTTACCATATGGGAGGCCCCGTGTTCGGTTCCCGGGGCCTCCTGGTGAAGGCAAGCCCGCCCGCACGGCGTGGTTAGCTGACCCAGCGAGCACAAGCAGCAACGGGAGGGATAAATGAATAAATAAATAAAATCTTAAAAAAAAAAAAAAAGAAATACAAGGTGCACTTCTTATTCCTTATTCTACTTAGCCTGTGCTGCATATTAATACTCTTTTATTCATTCCATCACAAATTATCCTGCTATGTGCCAGGCAAGCAGTGTACAAAATCCGGGACACACAGTTAACAGAACACTATACCCACCCTCATTTTCTAGTTGAGAAAGCACAAACTGAATAATTCAAATATATATACATTAATAGAGATCACGGTACATATGTGAACGGAAAAGAGTAACTTGCTCAGAAAATGAAAGAGAAGGTGACCCGTTAATTTGGGATGTCAAAGGAAGTGTCCTCTGACTTGGCTCACTAAACTGAGAAGAGAAGAAGCCAGCTCTGTGAAGATCTGAGGGAACAGCAATCAAGAGAAGGATCAACATGAGTGAAAGTCATGGGAAAGAGAAAGCATTTGGTGCACTTTGAGAAAGTCTGTGTGATAGTTTGAAGCTGTATGTACTCCAGAAAAACATGTTCTTAAATTTAATCCTTTCCTGTGGATGTGAACCCTTTGTAAGTAGGACTTTTCTATGAGGTTACTTCAGTTAAGAAGGTGTGGCCCACCGCAGGATGGGGCTTAATCCTATTACTGGAGTCCTTTATAAGCAGAGTGAAATCCAGACAGACAGAATGCCACAGATGAAGCAGCCAGAAACTGAAATTAATGGAACCGGGAGAAGCTGCCATGTGCCTTGCGATGTGACAAGCTAAGGATGAAGGGTCACAGGCAGCCAGCCCAAAATGCCACAGTCTTCGGGGAGAAAGCATCGCCTCAAAAATGCTTCGATTTGTACTTTCTTTTAGCCTCAAAACCATAAGCTAATCCCCATTGTTTTAGTCCGTATATTGCATGGCATTTGCTTGAGCAGCCTAGGAAACTAAAACAGTTTGCTAGGGGAAGAAGAGATGAGATCAACAAGGTCCTAGAGGAGGCTCATGATCATGCATAGCCTTTCTAGGCTATGGCAAGGAGTATGGCTTTAAGTGTAATGGTAAGCAAGGGAAGAGTTTTAAACAGGCGAGTGACAGCCTCTGGTTTTATTAATAAAAGATTACTCTGGCTGCTGTGTATTTAATGAACTGTTGGCAGGCAGAAAAGGATACAGACAAATTATTTTTTCTTAGCTCAGCTAAGAAATGATGAAGAGAAATGGATAAATTTAAGGAATATTTTGGAAGTGGATATAACGTGAAGATTGATTAGATAAAGAATATAAGGACGGTGGAGCTGCAACTCCTACTCTACAGCTCAATGGACTCACTCAAGTCACCTGGTGAAGAGATGATGATGGACAATGGCCATCCCAGAGAATGGAGAGAGTCTGCAGCTGCAGGCAGGATAATCCCACCCATCTTATCAAAGAAATATAAGCCCCCTCTCACTTGGAGGTGGAGTGGACATCACCATCCCAGACTCCTCAGGATTGGGGGAAGAGCTATGGACTAAAGTGGACTTACTGGTATTCTATTGTAGACAAATTGTGATTCAAGCAATGGAAGAAATTACAACATTGATGTGGAGCCAGTGGCCACTGGACACTTTCAGGGCAGGGAGAGGGAAAAGCAGTTGTAATACAAGGGCTTTTTCGGGACTTGGGAATTAGCCTAAGTGACATTACAATGACAGATATAGGCCATTTTACATCAGCAGTTAACATGCAGAACTGTGTGGGAGAGGGTATGGTCTACAACGTGAACTATGGTCCATGCTTAGTGGCAAAGCCCCAGGATGTGTATATCCATTGCAGGTGATGTGCCACACTAATGAAAGATGTTTATATGGGAGGCTGTGGCAGGTATGGGAGGTGGGGAACATGGGAATCCTGTAATTTTTGTGTAACATTTATGTAACCTAACCATCTTTTAAAATATTTTTTAAAAAATAAGGAAAAGAAAGATGTCAAAAATGACTCCTAAGTTTCTGGACTAAGAAAATAGCTGGATAATAAAGCTAAAACTAGTACTTCACAAGATTTGTTCCTACTCCTTTTTTTTTTTTTTTTTTTTTTTTTTCATTTCCCCCCACCCCTCGTTTTTTTGTACTCGCTATCTGCTCTCTGTGCCTTCTTCCGTGTCTGTTTGTCTTATCTTTGCACTGGGAACTGATCCCGGGACCTTCTGGAGTGGAGAGGGGTGCTCAATCTCCTGCACCACCTCAGTTACCTGGTCTGCTATGTCCCTTATCATCTCTCTTCTGTGTCTCTTTTTGTTGTGTCATCTTGCTGAGCCAGCTCTCCGCACAGGCCAGCACTTCTGCACGAGCCAGCACTTCTGCACAGGCCAGCACTCCTGCACATGCCAGCATTCCACAAGGGCCAGCTTACCTTTCACCAGAAGGCCCCAGGAATCGAACCCTGGACCTCCCATATGGTAGACGGGAGCCCAATCACTTGAGCCACATCCACTTCCCAATCGCTTGAGCCACATCCATTTCCCTGTTCCTACTCCTTTCAACCCTGATCTCTTCGCTTCTTTGTTACAAAGCCCTGTAGTTCTCCTCTAACCTCTCTGACCATCTTTCCTCCATTTCCATCAAGAGGCTCCACTTCCTCTACCTTTTCCTAAACTGTTTTCTCCCTTGGTCTTCTTAAGCTACACTAGAGGCTGCAAACTCAAAATTCTATAAGAGTCAGGCAGGTAACACAGGGGAGTGAAGCCTTTGGAGTATGGAGAACTGCAGCTAAACCACTGAGTTATACTCACTCCATAGAATATCCTTATTTTAGCTGGACACATGGCCACCTAAAATAAAGACAATATTTTTCAGCTTCCCTTGCAACCAAGTGTGGCCACGTGACTAAGCTTTGGTTAATGGATGGTAAGAGAAAGTTTAATGTGGCAATTTCTATCAACCATTCTTAAAAAACAGATGAGACATGAATTCGTCTTCTTCCCATCCTCCTTCTTGTCGATTGGAATGCAAATGCATTGGCTACTTCTAGAGTAGCCATCTTGGATCGTAACTCAATCTTTGGAGTCTTATGGGAAAGCAACAAGATACAAGTAGTCTGAATGCCTGAGGACTACATTGACAGAGCCTGCATACTAACTCTGAACAGTCTACCTCTGCACTTTTACCAAGAGTAATAAGCTGCTCTCTTATTTAAGTCACTTTGTTTTAGTTGTTGGTTTTTTTTTTTTTAACCAAACCTAATTCTAACTGATATAGGGGATAGAAGTTAAAAGAAAAAGACACAGTAAAGGCATTTTCAGATTTCATGTAGACCTGAATAGCAAGAAGAAAGCTGCTCTTTGAGGAAATGGAGACTTGCTTCAGCAACCCGCAAGCCTTTGAGATCAGACAACAAAGACCTGAAAGATATCTTATCTGAAGACACTAACTCCTAATTCAGTTTCTCCATAAAGCAATACTTCACAGTTTGTAGCCTCTCTTTGTATCCTACCCTATATAGCCACTTTCCCAGCTAACAGAACTCTAATTTTGTGAACCTCTAATCTGTTGACCTCAGAGAAGGTAGGCCCTTCCTCCAGTCCCAAGGGATGTATTGTTATAATGTTAAGCCTGCCACAGAATGCCATTCCCCTCTCCCCCGTATTCACGATCCCAGTTTTCCTTACATCTAGATGGGCTATGTGACAGTCTGGCCAATGACATGGAAGGGGAAGACTGTTAGGGGCTTCTGAGACAGATTTTATCTCCTTATAAAAAGATAGTTTATGGAAGAGGGGCAAGATGGTGGCAGAGTAAGGAGCTCCAGGAGTCAGCACATCCTACAGGGCAGTTAGTAATCATCCAGAGCTACCTAAAGCACCTGTTTGGGGGCTCCAGGAGACCAGAAGAGCATCCTGCATCATCCTTGAAAGAGTGGAAGGAGGATACTGCCCATCTGCAAAGAAGATTCATGAGTAGAGCACTCCACACTGTGGAGGCTGGTGCCCACAGTCCACTGGTGATCTAAGCCGCCTCAGGAGCTGATTCTGTGGCTGGAGTTGGAAATTCCATTTCCCAAAAAGTGGGAAGGAAGAGATGGTTGGGCACCAACTTCAATTATTAATTAGTAAATTCAGCTGACTAAAGAATAATCCTAAGAACAGCTAAAGTTTGAACCTGTCCAAGTTAAAAAGAAGCTGGTGGCCACCATTTTAACTCTGCCCCCGGCATAAGGGGAAGCGAGACTGACTGAAAATCATAGTGCTGGTACAGACCGACTTCTTTCCATCCAGAGTGGACTGCAGCTCTAGCCTAAGCCCCAGCCCTACCTCTGGCAGGGAGGAAGCTGGCGGGATCAGCGCTAGCCTCTCTGGTAAACTGCAGACCATGCCACAGAGGCCGGTGTTCATCCTGCTCTGGCAGCACAAGCTGCCTCAGGAGCTATTCTGTGACTAGAGTTGGAAGGTCCATTTCCCAAAAACAGGAGAGGAAGAGACAATTGGCCACCGACTTCAGCTACTGATTAGTAAATTCATCTGGCTAATGAATAACCCTCAGAACAGCTAAAGTTTGAACCTGTCTGGGTTGGAAAGAGGCCAGTAACTACCATTTTGATTCCTCCCCTGGCATAGGGGGAAGAAGTACTGATTGAAAATCACAATGATGGTAGGGACTGATTTCTTTCCACCCAGATGGGACTGCAGCCCTAACCTAGGCTCCAGCCCCACCTCCGAAGGTGGCAGGACCTACACCAGCCTCTCTGGGTAACTGTAGGTGTGTGCATTCGGCCGGAACAGATGGAATAGTTGGACACCTGGAGTTCCATCCCCGCACCCCAATAGGATAGGAGAGGACTTGTGTTTCCACAGCCCCTCTTAGGCAACTGCAGTCACTTTCAGCCCACACAAACTGGTTTGTTTAACGCCTTCAATTCCATCTCCACCCCTCCAACCCCATAGGACAGGAGGGGACCTGTGTTTCCTCGGTCTTTCTGGGTAACTGCAGGTGCTTTTGGCCCACACAGACTGAATAGTTGAACAACTATAGCTCTATCCCTGCCCCCAAGTAAGGTATAAGCATGGCTGTGTTTCTTTTCCAGGCAGTGGCAGGCTATTTTGGCCTGCATGGCCTGGATTGGTGGGTACCTGTGGATCCACCCCAACCCCCCAATAGGATAGTAGGGGGCTGGTGTCTCCTCAGCCTTTCCAGGCAATGGCAGGCACTATCAGCTTGCACAGACTGGACTGTTGGGTGCTTGTGGATCCACTCCATTCCCTAATAGTGTAGGAGGGGGATGGGGTTTCCTCAGGCTCTCTGGGTAATTTCAGGCTCTTTCAGCCTACATGGACAGAACTGTTGGGCGTCGGTGGTTCCATTCCCACCCCCTAAAGGGCAGAACAGATAGCATTCCCTAAGCATCTCAGGGCAACTGCAGGCGCATTCAGCCCACACGAATTAGATTGTTGGGCAGTCCAGAGGGTACATCCTCACCCCTGGCAGGGTGGGGGGTGGTGCTACATCAGTATACCTGGGCAACTGTGGTCATTTTGGACCCACATGGTTTAGTTTGCTGCTCATAGCTGCGGCTCTATCCCGGCCCAAGGCAGGGGAGGAAGGGACATGAAGCTTCATCAGTCTCTCTAGGCAGCTACAGTCTAGGCCTGCATGACTTGGATTATTACACACAGCTGTGGCTCTGTCCCTACCCCAGCAAAGGAGAAAGTTGTGAGAAGCTTCATCAGTCCCTGGGACAATGTGGGCAGCTTGAGCCACCACAGCTTATAGCACCAGCTACATCCTTGGCTCCTACTATACAACCAGCAAGGGAGAAAGGGAAGGAAGCCCTAAACTAAAGAGAAAAATTGCACCCAGAATAAATAATCTAGTAAGCCAGATGCCAAGACACCAACAAAAAATTACAATCCACACCAAGAAACAGGAAAATATGGCCCAGTTAAAGGAACAAGATAAGCCTCCAGATGATATAAAGGAGTTGAGACAACTAATCATAAATGTTTAAACAAATCTCCTTGATAAATTCAATGAGATGGCTAAAGAGATTAAGGATATTAAGAAGACACTGGAGGAACACAAAGCATACATGGAAAACTGGCAGATCTTATGGGAATGAAAGGCGCAATAAATGAAATTAAACATACACTGGAGGGAGGCGGATGTGGCTCAACTGGTTGGGCGTCCGTCTCCCATATGGAGGGACCTGGGTTCGATCCCCGGGACCTCCTGGTAAATTAAAATTAAAAAAAAAAAAAAAAAAAAAAAAAAAAAAAAACATACACTGGAGGCAGGGAGCGGATGTGGCTCAAGTGGTTGAGCACCTGCTTCCCACATGGGAGGTTCCTGGTGCCTCAAAAAAAATCAACAAGCTAACAAACAGAAAAACAAAACAAAAAACAAAAAAAAACTCAGGGGAGCTGATGTGACTCAGTGGTTCAGTGCTGGCTTCCCACATACAAGGTCCAGGTTCAATCCCCAGCCCCATTACCTAAATAAATAAATAAGTAAATAATATACTGGAGTCATAGAACAGCAGATTTGAGAAAGCAGAAGAAAGGATCAGTGAGCTTGAAGACATGGCCCCCGAAAGCAAACATACAAAAGAACAGATGAAGAAAAGAATGGGAAAAATTGAACAGCATCTCAGTAAACTAAATGACAGCAAGAGATGTGAAAACATACATGTCATGGGTGTCCCAGAAGGAGCAGAGAAGGGAAAAGTGGCAGAAGGAATATTTGAAGAAATAATGGTAGAAAATTTCCCAAACCTATTGAACCCTATATCCTATATCCATGTCCAAGAAGTACATCATACTCCCTTCCAAATAAATCTGACTAGACCAACTCTGAGACACATACTAATCAGAATGTCAAATGCCAAAGACAAAGAAAGAATTCTGAGAGCACCAAGAGAAAAGCAATACATGACATATAAGGGATATCCAGTAAGATTAAGTGCCGATTTCTCATAAGAAACAGTTGAAGCAAAAAGGCCATAGTATGATATATTTAAGATACTGCAAGAGAAAAACTTCCAGCCAGAAATCTTATATACAGCAAGACTGTCTTTCAAAAATGAGGGTGAGTTCAGAATATTCACAAACAAAAATGAAAATGGGGACATTACTACTGACTGCACAGAAATAAAAGAGATCATAAGAGGATCCTATGGACAACTGTATGCCAAAAAACTAGACAATGTAGATTAAGTGAAAAAAATCCTAGAAATGTATGAACAACCTACACTGACCCTAGAAGAAATAGAAGACCTCAACAAACCAATTGCAAGTAAACAGTTATCAAACAACTCCCCAAAATGAAAAGCCCAGGACCAGATGGCTTCACAGGTGAGTTCTACCAAGCATTCAAAGAAGATTGAATACCAGTCTTACTCAAACTCTTCCAAAAAATTGAACAAGAAGGAACACTCATTATACGAAGCCTATGTCACCCTAATACCAAAGCCAGATAAAGATATTACAAAAAAAGAAAATTACAGACCCATTTCCCTAATGAATAAAGATGCAAAAATCCTCAACAAAATACTTGCTAATCTAATTCAACAACACAGTAAAAGAATTATTCATCATGATCAATTGGGTTTTATAGCCAGCATGGAAGGGTAGTTCAACACAAGAAAATCAATCAACATAATACACCATATTAATAAATCAAAGAAGAAAAATCACATGATCCTATCGATTGACACAGAAAAGGCATTTGACAAAATACAGCATCCTTTCTTGATAAAAATACTACCAAAGATAAGAATTGTAAGAAACTTTCTCAGTAGGATTAAAGGTCATATATGAAAAACCCACAGCTAACATTGTACTATGGTGAAAGACTGATAGCTTTCTCATTGAGATCAGGAACAAGACAAGAATGCCCACTGTCACCACTGTTGTTCAATACAGTGCTAGAGGTTCTAGGTAGAAAATCGGGAAAGAAAAAGAAATAAAAGGCATCCAAATCAGAAAGGAAGAAGTAAAACTTTTGCTATTTGCAGATAATATGATTGAAAACCTAGAAAGTCCTGAAAAATCTACAACAGAGCTCCTAGAGCTAATAAACAATTTCAGTAGAGTGTCAGGATACAAGATTAATATGCAAAAATCAGTGGTGTTTCTATACACTAGTGATGTGCAATCTGAGGAGGAAGTCAGGAAAAAAATTCCATTTACAATAGCAACCAAAAGAATCAAATATTTAAGAATAAATTTAACCAAGGATGTAAAGCACTTGTATTCAGAAAACTACAATGCATTGTTGAAAGAAATTTTAAAAGACCTAAATAATTGGAAGAACATCCCATGCTCATGGATGGGAAGACTAAATATTATTAAGATGTCAAGTCTACCCATATTGATATACAGATTCAATGCAATCCCGATAAATATTCCACCAATAAATATTCCATTTGTTTTTTAAACAAATGGAAAACACAATTATCAAATTTATTTGGGGGGACGGATATGGCTCAAATGGTTGGGTGTCCGTCACCCATATGGAGGGACCTGGGTTCGATCCCTGGGACCTCCCAGTAATAAATAAATAAATAAATAAATAAAGTTTGCCAAACCTTATTAAAAAAAAAAAATTATTTGGAAGGATAAGGGGTCTCAAATAGCCAGAAACACCTTAAAAAGGAAAAGCAAAGTTGGAGGACTGTCACTTCTGGACTTTAAATCATATTACCTAGCTACAGCATGGTACTAGCATAAAGATAGATATATAGACCAATGGAACCAAATTGATGGTTCAGAAATAAACCCTCACATCTATGGTCATGTGATTTTTGACAAGCCTGTCAAACCCACCCAGCTCGGGCAGAACAATCTGTTCAACAAATGGTGCTGGGAGAATTGGATAACCACAGCCAAAAGAAAAAAAGAGAACCCCTATCTCACACCTCATACAAAAATTAACTTAAAATGGATGAAACCTAAATATAAAAGAAAGAATCATAAAGCTCCTAGAAGAAAATGTAGGAAAACATCTTCAAGACCTGGTGATAGGTGGTAGATTCTTAAACCTTACACCGAAAGCACGAGCCGCGAAAGAAAACATGGATATATGGGACCTCCTCAAACTTAAACACTTTGTGATTCAAAGGACATCGTCAAGAAAGTGAAAAGGCAGCCCACTCAGTGGGAGAAAATATTTGGAAACCACATATCCAATAAGAGTTTGAGTTCCATTCTATATAAAGAGATCATACAACTCAACAATGAAAGAACAAGCAATCCAATTGAAAAATGGGCCAAAGATTTAAACAGACATTTTTCCAAAGAGGAAATACAAATGGCCATAAAGCACATGAAAAAAAATGTTCCATAAATGTTCCATTAAGGAAATGCAAACCAAAACAACAATGAGATATCATCTCACACCACATAGAATGGCCATGATTAAAAAAAACAGAAAACAATAAGTGCTGGAGAGAATATGGAGAAATAGGAACACTCCTTCACTTTTGGTGGGATTATAAAATGGTGCAGCCTTTGTGGAAGACAGTTTGGTGGAACCTCAGGAAACTAAATATAGAACTGCCATATGACCCAGCAATTCCTCTACTAGGAATACACCCAGAAGAACGGAAAACTGTGACACGAACAGACATCTGCATAGCAATGTTCATAGCAGCATTATTCACAATTGCCAAAAGAGGGAAACAACCCAAGTGTCCATCAACCAATGAATGAAAAAGCAATATGTGGTATATACATATGATGGAATACTATACTACAGTAAGAAGAAATTAAATTGGGATACATATAGTGACATGGATTGATCTTGAAGGCATTATACTAAGTGAGGTAAGGCAGACACAAAAAGACAAATATTTCATGGTCTCATTAATATGAACTAAATACAAAGAATAAATGCATGGAGTTAAAATCTAGAGTATAGCTTATTAGGAGATAAGAGGAGGGCTGAGAAGAACTACTGATGCTTAAAATGTAGAAGTCATCTGGAGGCTTATTTTATTTCTTTAACTGAGCCATATGTTCCTGTTTCTTGGTATGGATTGTAATTTTTTGTAGGTATCTTGGCATCTGACTTTCTAGATGTATTTATTCTGGGTGCAGTTTCTCTCTTTAGAAACTGGTTGCTAGTTGTGTAGTAGGAGCCGAGGATGTCGTTGGGTGCTGTAAGCTGTGGAGGCTCAAGCTGCCGACATTGCCACAGGGACTGATGAAGCTTCTCCCAACTTTCTCATTTGCCCGGGGTTGGGACAGAGCCACAGCCGTGTGTAATAATCCAAGTCGTGTAGGCCTAGACTCTAGTTGCCCAGAGAGACTGATAAAGCTTCATGCCCCTTCCTCCCCTGCCTGGGGCAGGGATGGAGCTGCAGGTGTGGGTAGCAATATAGGCCATGTGGGTCCAAAATGGCCACAGTTGCCCAGGTGGACTAACGTAGCACCGCCCCCCTCTCCCCATCCCTCACCCACCACTAGAGATGAATTAGACTGCCCAAAAATCTAATTCGTGTAGGCCAAATGTGCCCAGAACTAACTCAACTTCTCTGGGCTTGGACTTTTCTCTTTCGAATTGAGTGAGTATCACTGAATGATTTTTAGAGTTGTTGTTTTTTTTTTTCCCAAAATTTCAATTTTCTACTTTTCTAACTACCCCTAGATATTAAATACAGTTACCTACGCCTTTAAGCTCCAAGCAGAATTTTCTTAAATAAGGAAAATTAGTCTAAAGCGTGTCTGCAATGTCTCTGGCCCACTTAATGTTGCCATCGTCTGCCCACACATCACACCAAAGGGAGTGAGTGTGCTAAAGCTTAGCTTTGGGTTTGATGCCATCATCTTCGAAGGCAGGAGAAACGGCATTTTGAAAAAATCCTCTCTGAAAATCACTGTGGGTTGATGAAAGACAGGTGGGATGAATGTGACAAAATATAAACGCAGGATTTGAAATATTTGCAAGTTTCCTGGAGAAAAATCATACTAGAGTAAGATGGGTGGTAAATGAAAGCTGAATATGATAATTGGCTTAATATGAGTAACAAGACATCTCAATGACTTGGTCAAAATGAGTTGGAGAGATTTTTGTAGATTTTATGTATAGCCATAGAGCAATATGGGCTCTGGGTCCTGTCGCTACAGAGACAGCATTGGTGGCTGGGTGCCAGAAGTAAACAGAGAAGAGTATCTGTGGCTCAAAGGGACAGGGTCATTTCCAAGGGTACTGAGATTGAAAATGATGCTTTTTCTAGTTAGACAAAAAGAAAGGCACAGGGAGAATCAAGATATTGATTCAAAGAGGAAGGAATGTAGTAATTCCTAATAAAAAAGAATGGCATTTGTAGTAAATTCACTTTTATGGGGGAAGGAGGCAGCAACCATTTTTGAAGAATTTCAAATTAAACACTATAGTGGTTCAGCCATTGATGGCACAGACTATGGCTTCCAGAAAAGAGAGGCCTTCTATCCCCATCTCTAGTTTCCCTTTTCTTCTCTAAGGCTTGTGAGGTTGTGGAACACATTCAGTAGGAATGGGACATGTGAGACAGTTAGCTTGTGGAGCACATTCAGCGGGAATGGGGGAGTGTGAGACTTAGCAATGACACATTCCTATTAATTGAGTATCTGTCATATAGCCACATTAGTTATTTTTCTTTCAGCAACATTTATGGAGTGCTGCCATGAGTAGGTACCATACCGGGCTCTGAGGATACAAAGATGAAAAAATATGTCCCTGATGTCAAAGAACTTTTAGTCTACTGTGGAGATAAACATGGTTTTATTACATTAGATCACAGAGTTCTGGACTTGGATCCTAGATGGGTTCAAACATCAAAGCCAGGAGGGCAATAAAAACCAAGTAATGGTGATAAAAGCAAAGAAAGGAGGTAGATGCCAAGAAAGCTGAAGGCAAGGTATAGTACAAGAGGTCAATGGGAGATGCTGGGGTTCTAAGGATAGTCATTCTGGTTGGCCAAATAGGATAAGCTGATGGGGATGTGCCATCCTCAGGCTAAAGTGGGGCAATAGGTCTCAACACCTAGCACTGACTGGCCTTTGAAGGTGCTTAGTAAATATTTATTTACTTATTTTTAAAAATGAGTGAACAAAAGACAAGGCTCTTGGATGCCTTTGTTCTCCTGTTCTTTGAGGGCAGAAGAGGAGACGTATGACAAGTAAAACCTTCCCCATGGACGGGGCTGAGGAGAAACCAGCTTCCATTGACACCCAGACATTAAGCCAATATAGTACAAACTACCACTTCATCCAAGCACAAACCCAAAGGTATAACTTTGGGAAGGCCCCAGCAAAACTCTCTGGGGACACCCACCCACAAAGGCTTGGGTCCGGCAACCCAGGCAATCACCCTGTAGGTCACCTCCTACCAAACATGTTTATGCAAATGAAAGTTGGTTGTCCTGACCACCAATGACAGTGTTGGAAACAGGCAGAATTGAGGTCCATTTTCCCATCAAAAAAAAAAAAAGCTGTGATTTCACAAGTGGTAGCAAAAATTTCCTATTTCTTCCAGTCTAGACAGATACTACTCCTAAGAATCTATGGCATTCAATCTGATTGAAGATCTTTCAACAGTCACTGGATTTTTCTAATTCCATCACTGCTGTAATAACAATATTTTAAGGATTCTGATTTTAATACCTACTCGAAATATAAACACTTCCACAAAAAGATTGGTAAACATGAATCTGCTTGTCTTCTGACCAAAGGTTACCACTGGCTGGATGCTCATATTAATTGGGACTCTGGTTTCAAGTGTCATGTTAAGTAAAAACTGATAATTTATTATAGAAATACAGTAGTAACCCAATGGCAGGAATGCAGCTGGGTCAAAGGAACCAGAACCTGGGAAAACAGCCAGAACATTCTCTTCTTCTCAACCCTCACTTTTTTGTTTGGAAACATAGCTGCTTCCCTCATTACTCTCTTCCTAGATCTTTCCCTGACTCTCTAGCCTGCAATGGGCAAAGATGGTCATTTCAGAATACTCAAGTTTATAATCTCCTCCTCCTAAGATATATCAGATTTCTTCATTCCAACTCCAAATCGCTGGGAGAAAGAATATGATTAGACATTTAGGTCACACGCCCACCTCTAATCCAATCAGTTATGGCAAGGAGGCAGGGTCACATGACACAAACATACTCTTAAATCCATACTCTTAAACCCACACTCTTCTGTGGAAAGGAGTTGGAGAAGGAGGGAATTCCCAAGGCTAGTATTCTATTGCCAGGGGTGTGAAAATACTCAAACCAGCAGATGATGCAAATTTCTAAAATTCCACGGTAATCATGCAGAATTTCTAGGGAATCTGGCTCCTGGGTAATTGGTGGTGTATCATTTGGCAATAATACGGGAATATTGGCTTATGGAGAGGACAAAGATAAATCTTGGTAGCTAGACAGTATTATCTCCTCCTTCCCTCTTCTGTTGCATTAGAAAAGCTTAATTAAAATCCGTAGATTACTGGATAGATTCCAGTTAAATGCCCGCAACCCCTTGGGTGTGTATAGCTGTGCAGTTCAGTGTAAGTGAAAAATGACTCTAGCAAAATACTTTCAAGAAGGTTTCTTGCTCTGAACCCTATTTCACTACTGTCGCCAGAAAATTAACATGATAGATTCTACTGTGGAGATCAATTTAGATTAAGTGGCCTGAGTTATTTTTATGTTCCTTCTCATGTACTCCAGTCTCTTTCAAGTAAAAACCTATTTTGGGAGAGCAGATGTGGCTCAAGCAGTTGGGTGCCTGCCTCCCACATGGGAGGTCCCTGGTTCAGTTCCTGGTGCCTCCTAAAGAAGAAACAAAACAGACGAGCAGTCAATGAGCAAAAAACAACGAGCAGGGAAATGGATGTGGCTCAAGCAATTAGGCTCCCATCTACCATATAGGAGGTCCAGGGATCGATTCCCGTAGCCTCCTGGTGAAAGAGTGCTGGCCCGCACGGAATGCTGGCCCGTGCAGGAGAGCTGGCTTAGCAAGATGATGCAACAAAAAGAGACACAGAGGAGAGACAGTAAGAGACAGCAGACCAGGGAGCTGAGGTGGTGCAAGAGATTGAGTGCCTCTCTCCTACTCTGGAGGGTCCCAGGATAGGTTCCCGGTGCCGCCTAAAGAGAAGACAAGCAGGCATAGAAGAATATGCAGAGAGCAGACAGCGAGCCCAAAACAACGGGGTGGGGAGGATATATAAATCAGTAAATCTTTAAAAAAAAAAAAAAAAAAAAACAACGAGCAGATATAAGGGAGCCATCTTGGGGGAGGGAGATAATAAATACTATAAAATGAAAAAACATTAAAAAAAAAAAAAAAAAAACCTAATTTGGGGAAATACATTTTTTATTTTCAAGAATTGAAATGATAGAATCAGTCGAGGAGGATGGTAACCACTCCCTCTTTCCAAACTTACCTGTAGCCTTTTCAGAGGAAGGAGCCCTATGATAAGTTGCACGTGGGCAAACGAGAACGTCCCTCAACATTCCGATCAGCAGTGTTTATAGAATTCAAGTCCAGTTAGCTTCTTATGGCCAGCTGAGTTTGGAGAGTAGGTACCTTGTGGTAAAGTCACACTGAAGAGGCTCTTGGACACAAAAACCATGCCTGTTCCTCTATAATGCCTCCTGTTTCCCATCACTGTTTTTGGTTTACATTCAGAGACACTGTTCACATAGTTCAATATTTTCTTCTGGATGAATTAAAAGAAGAATAGCCATTACCTAAATAGTTTCATCAATCAAAATGTACTCAGGAAAGGCCTGTGGCTAAAGCAGTGGGTGGCTGTGAAGTCCTTCATTGAGAGAAAGGGGAGTAATGGTTGCAAAGATAATACACACGTGCAAACGTTAAACTCCTTCTTCCTGCAGTAATAATGAATGAGTAAGGATAAGATTATGGATCCAATCTTTGATGCAATAATTATAACAGGATATTAATTTGTGGTTTGTTCTTAGTGCTGTAGACATGAAGGGAAGGGTAGTAGTCTTTTCCCCATCCCAAGAAGCCTTTATGTTCTGCATTTTAGCTCCCTAGCTTCAGAATGGCTTTTGTATTGAAAGGCTGAAAAGGGAGTGCAAGGCCCCTAGAAGTCAATTCCCTACAAAGGAGAGAGGTTAGTGGTTGATGGGAAGGTGGAGTGGGAGTGGGTAGAGGCAGTGCTGGCCCAAGCAGACAGAAAACCATAAAGAGAGGGGACCCCAGTGGTGGGAGGTCAGTTAGCCTGTGGAAGTGAGGTATGCAGAGAGAGATGTGTGATGCACCCAGGAAACTTAAAAAAAGAGAGGAGGAGCAAAGTAAAAGAGAACATTTGAGAGCTAGGGAGGGACCAGGCTTTGCAGGGTCTTGTAGGCTGTGTTAAAGACATTGGTCTTTTTCTTGACAGCGATGAGTTTTATGCAGGGAATCTGATTTGCCTTGCAGGTGTTTTATCTTTGCAGCTGCTCTATGAGGTAGGTGCACAGGCATCCTCATGGGGTAGGCTGGGGAATGTTTAGAAACCCTATACTCTCCTTCAGCCACCCCAAATAAACGACATTCTTCCAGAACAAAAAGAGCAGTGTGCTTGCTATGGAAATACAACTTCTAGACAAGTCCTTAACTACTTCTTCCAATACCCCTGGACTCCAGACTTGCCACTAGGTATATATTATTCTTATGATTCTCTCACTTGAAAAAAATGGAGCTAAGAGAGATTAACGAACCTGTCGAAGATGGAACAGCCAGTGTCATAGTGAGGACTCGAACCCAGGTCTACCTGGCCAGAGTTCTTGTAGCAAATGCAGTTAGTGTCCTGCCCACATCCTCTTAGTCCACCTGGGACTGGGACATCACCTGCAGGTAGTCATCCCATCCCATCCCCCCCTGCCACCCCCCACCCCCGCCCCAGGCTTCTGGCATCTCTGCCTGCATCTGTTTGACCTGAGCACAGGAGTGGTGCACAGTCAACAAGGATAGAAGTTGGTAAAATAAATAGCCCAATTTCCTCTCCCCTCACTAGAACGATTCTGAGGTAATTCCATAAAAGCTCTTAGAGGTTTCCCAGTGGGATTGAGCCTCAGTTGCCCCCAAAGGTAACCTGATCATTAATTCACCCTTTTTGGGCTTTCCTCCCTTCACTGTCTTACTTTACTACCTCCCTCAGTGCATCCCGGTTTCAGCTTCTATATAAAATATTTGCACCTAAATACTTGTCTCAGGGTGTGCTTTTGTGGGAATCTGAACGAAGAGAGTACTTAGCCACTGCTGCCTCTCTTAATAGTGACTGGAGAATTTCCATAAAATTCCCTTATCATAAGAGCAACTTAATGAGCATTTAAAAAACTTTTTTTAATAGAGAAGTTGTGGGTTTATAGAACCATCCTGCACAAAATACAGGGTTCCTGTATTTCCCCTTAATGAGTATTTAATGGGTACATGGCCCTGTACCAGGTGGTACAAAGGAGCCATTTATGATGCCAGGATGGTCCATTACTTTGGGCAGAAGGTGACAGCTCCAACAAGGAAAACAGAAATAAATGGCAGAAAGAGAGAGATGACAATTTTGTATGTAGGTAGCCCTATATGGAGTTTTGATAGAGCAATAGCACTTAATTCATAATATATTACTCTTCATTCTGATTCCAGGATATTAAGTGTCTCCATCAGGGAAAATAATGTCATTCTATTAAGAATGAATAATATACACTCTTGGATGACAGTACCCTATTAATTCTAGTTCTGTCTTAACTGAACACAAGTGATGTTCAGTGTTTAGATGATTTATCAAGATATGATGTAAAGCTTGCCAAATATCTAGCTACAGTCATATATAATTTTAACATCTTTTATTTCACATGTTCAGTTTTAAAGGCCATAGTATTGGCAAATTTATCATGTATGGACTTTTGGCCTCAAACACTATTTGGAGCATGAACTCTAATCTTTAGCAATGGCATCCATTTCATGGCTTTTTTCTAAGTAAAAGTCCAATGATAATACATATTAATAGAATCCTACCTGAATTTTTCATAAAGTTTGCAAATCTACTCTGCTTTTGTAGACATGATGAGAGTGGTAGATACATCCTAAGAAGGAACACCAGATGGCTTGGTTTGAGCCAAGCCAGCTTCCAGACAAAAAGCAGAGTTTATTTCAGAGTTGATTGAAGACACTTTGACTATTCCAGACCACTGACTTCTGAGCTTCTCCACAGCATTCAGTTAGAACAAAATTGTGTAATTCTGTCTTTTGTGAACACTTGGAGTTCTAGAATGTCCCGGCATACAGTCACCATTCCTAGTGTACTGAAGTACTAGAGTTCTGAATAGGTAGAAGAAGAGCAACATATAACCTTGGCATGAATACCAGTGATGACATGCAAGCCAACCAGTTCAACTTACCAGAATTCTCAGCATACATGGCAGGTTTTTGAGGCACCCAGAAGTGGAGCAAAATTATTGTCACTTCAAACTATCCCCAAATACCAATTGTCTGACAGTCTTTGGGATGGTTAATGTCCCATGAGGATAACAGTAGGGAGACCGTTCTGGAATCACTTTCTACTGCAGCAAACCTGGGGCTAAGCTAGATTTTCTGGGGTCACTACAAAGGCATAGCATGAACCGTGGGGGTGGGATGAAACATATAATTACAGGTTCAGTGGTCCCGATCCAGCCTATCTAAACTTTCCCAGAAATTCTAAATCATCTGAGTTCAAAAGGAAGTGGCAGGAAAGAAGAAAAGGAAAGAGAGAAAATTCAGAGAATTTTGAGAGGTAGAGCCATTCAACCGAGAGATATTTCTAAGAAAGAAGCTGCAACTGATCTTGGTTCAAATTTCAGAACAACTGACGAAGAGTGAAAAATTGCAATGGGCTGGAAGTGGATGTGGCTCAAGCAATCTACCATATAGGGGGTCCAGCGTTCAACTCCTGGGGCCTCCTGGTGAAAGGCAATCTGGCCTGAGTGGCGGAGCTGGCCCAAGTGGAGAGCTGGCCCGCGCAGGAGTGCTGGCCCACACGGAGGCTGGTCCGCACGGAGAGCTGGCACAGTAAGATGATGCAACAAAAAGAGACACAGAAGAGAGATGATAAGAGATGCAGCAGACCAGGGAACTGAGGTGTGCAAGAGATTGAGCAGCCTCTCCCCACTCCAGAAGGTCCCAGGATCGGTTCCTGGTGCCACCTAAAAAGAAGACAAGCAAACACAGAAGAACACACAGAGAGCATATAGCAGTGCAAAACAACACGGGGAGGGAACAACGAGGAGGAATAAATCTTTAAAAACCACACTGGGTGATGAAAACCTGCATAAGTGACAAGGTGAACCAACGAATCAATATGAAAGGAAGAGTGAGACAGGAGCCAGAGAGACACCAAGCATGTTACCACCAGCTCTGTACATTAAGTGCTTGAAGCTTTATTTTTTTAGATGAAAAATGTGTGGTTTTTGCATTGCCTCCAATCAAATAAATCAGTCACTAATATTTCTCAATTCACAGTGCTCTTTCTATGAACATCTTTAGTACTTTATTCTTTTGACAATACTGTCACGCTTCTAATAGTTACAAAAACAACATCCCCCTCTGCTGTGAAGTTGCATAAGAAGCATATCCTCCTTCCTTTCCCCTCTACCTCTGTGATATCATGCTTATGAGTCACTATTTTTTAACAGCTTTATTGACATACGATAAAGTGCACATATTTAGAGTATAAAGTTTTCTATGATTTGAACTTGTATATACCTGTGACATCCTATCATCAGTCCAAAGAATTTTCTCATCCCTTGGTAATCCCTCTCTCACATCTCTCCCCATCCACAACCACTCAGCTGCTTTCTGTCACTGTAGATTGGTGTGCATTCTCTAGAATTTGACAAAATGGCATCACATGAAATGTACTCTTTTTTTTTTTTGGTCTGGCCTCTTTTAGGGCACAATTATTTTGAGATTCATCCATGTTGCAGTGTGTTAATAGGTCATTCTTTTTTTTGCTAGGTAGTATGGATCCACCATCTGTTTATCCATTCACCTATTGATGGATATTTGGGTTCTTTCCTGGTTTTGGCTATTGCAAATAAAGCTGCCATGAACATTAATGTACAAACCTTTGTGTGGACATATACATTCGTTTACCTTGGGTAAATACCTAGGAGTGGAATGGTTAGATCATATGTATAATGTTTTAAGAAACTGCCAAACTGTTTTCCAAAGTAGATGTACCATTTTAAATGTCCACCAGCAGGGTATAACCATTCCAGTTTCTCCACATCCTTGTCAACATTTGGTATGGTCAGTCTTTCTAATACGTGTATAATGGTATCATACTATGATTTTAATTTGCATGGCCCCAATGACTAATTACTTTGAGCATCTTTTCATGTGCTTATTTGCCATTCATATATCTTCTTTGGTGAGATATCTGTTCAAATCTTTTGCCCATTTTCTATTGGGTTGTTTTCTTATAACTGAGTGTTAAGAATTCTTTTTTTTTTTTTTTAAGATTTATTTATTTCTCCTCCCCTTCCTCCCCTCATTGTTTTGTGCTTGCTGTCTGCTTTCTGTGTGTTCTTCTGTGTCTGCTTGTCTTCTCTTTAGGCAGCACCGGGAACTGATCCTTGGACCTTCCAGAGTGGACAGAGGCTGCTCAATCTCTTGCGCCACCTTCAGTTACCTGGTCTGCTGTGTCTCTTATTGTCTCTCCTCTGTATCTTTTTTTGTTGCGTCATCTTGCTTGCCAGCACTCCACGTGGGCCAGCTCTCTGAGTGGGCCAGCTTGCCTTTCACCAAGAGATCCTGGAAATTGAATCCTGGACCTCCTAAATGGTAGATGGGAGCCTAATCACTTGAGCCACATCTGTTTCCCTGAGAATTCTTTATGTATTCTGTGTACAATTCTTTTATAACATATATGCTTTGAAAATATTTCTCCATTCTGTGACTTGTTTTTTCATTATTTTAAAGTGTCTTTCAAAGGGCATAAGTTCTTAATTTTTATCAAGTTCTATTTGTCCATTTTATTTCTTTTATACATCATTTTTTAGGGTTGTATGTAAGAAATTTTGTCTAACTCATGCTCACAAAGATTTTCTCCTGTGTATCCTTCTAGAAGCTTTATAGCATTATGTCTATATTTAGAGCTATGGTGCATTTGGAGTTAATTTTTGTATATGGTATGAGTCATGGATCAAAATTTGAATTTTTTTTTTTTTCACATATGGATCTCCAGTTGTCCCAGCATTTCTAACAAGTTCCCAGGTGATGTTGATATTGTTGGTCTGTGGGACCACACTTTGAGCTGCACTCAAATAAAACATATGGAAATAATTAAAGATATGTGAAGAACAAACTTTATACAAATGAAATAAAAACAAGGAAATTCTTAATTCAAAAAAAGTAATAAAAGAAAGGAAATGTAATCATAATACTTTGCTTGACTCTGTATTGAGTATATTTATGGTCACAATGACGCAAACACTAGATGACTGATTTAACTAAAAGTAGTAATAAAACTAGAAAAGAAGAAAGAAAGCTAGAGAATAATCTAGGGACTATGTAACATAGTATTTCAGTGGTGGATGAAGGTTGTGGTTAATAGTATAAATATAAGAATGTTTTTTTACAAACTGTTAAGAATATAGTGATACACAAGAAAATTACAACTAATGTAACTTATGGATGATAGTTAACAGTAATATTGTAATATTTTGCAGCAATGGCAAAGAAGATATATCGGGAAACGGATTTGGCTCAGGAGGTTCGGCGTCCATCTGCCATATGGAGAGACCGGGGTTCGATCCCCGGTACCTCCCGGTAAAAAAAAAAAAAAAAAAAAAGAAGATATATGAATTCTAAGGGACAATAATAGGGGGATATAAGAGTGTATGGGATTTTTCATTTTGGAGTAATGAAAACATTCTAAAATTGACTGAGGTGATGACAGCACAACTCTGTGATGAAAATGAGAGCCACCTTTAATGGATTGTACAAGGCATGGGCCTGTATAACTCAGTGAATCCAGAGGTAGAGATGGACTGTGGTTAACAGAACAAATACGAGAATGTTCTCTCATGAACTATAACAAATATATAATACTAATATAGATGTTAATAATCAGGCGGGTTGGGGTAAAAATACACCAAATGTAAGATATGGGCTATAGTTAGCAGTAATATTTTGATGATGCTCTTTCATAGTTTGCTACAAATGTTTCACAATAACACAAGGTGTTGGTAGTGGTGGTGTGATATATGGAAGCCTTGTATGATGATATGCATGTTTGTCTGTGTAAGTTCACAACTTTTAATATACACTTATTGTTTATGTATGTTCATGTATCAGTGATATACTTCTATAAACTTTTTTTAAATGAAAAGAAAAACCAGAAAGGGAAAACGAGAATAATGTAAAAGAAACTAAATTCCCGTCTACCATAACACCAAAAATGGATAAATCAAGAAATAACAGTATGAGAATTCTTTTTTTTTTGAGGTACCAGGGCTGGGGATTGAAACTGGGACCTCATATGCAGGAAGCCGGTGCTCAACCACTGAGCTACATCGGCTCCCCTGAGTTGGTTATTTCGTTTGCTCATTGTTTGTTTTTTGGGAGGTACTGAGACCCGAACCCAGGATGAGCCATATCCACTCCCCGTATGAGACTGTTTTTAATGATAAGAAGGTACCACTCTCCTCGTCCCTCGTTCAGTCCAATTTCCTGGATCTTACACCTAAGAGAACTTATACCTGAACCACTGCCCAAGCTCTATTTTCTGTGGAACTCGGGCTAAGGCAGATATATATATATTTCTTTTCTCTACGATCCAACTTTTATCTATTAGAATGAAAAATAAATTTGGATAAGTCAAAAGCTAAAATGTAATTATATTCAGCCAATCAATCAGTTGAACAATTGTTCAACAAATTAAGCATCTATTACATTTTAGGATGATTTTCCTAGGAGCCCATGGGGTTAAAGATGGGCTGACAACATTGTTGCAACTAGAAACCTAGTAGCTCCTGGACTGAGGGCTTCCTCTCCCTGCTGAGAAAGAAAGAACAAAAGTAAGGAAGGAAGGGAGGGAGGGAGGGAGGGAGGGACGATTTTGCACACCTGAAAAAAAAAATAGGTTTGAAAATATAGGAATTCTATACAGAGTTTGATGATTTTTCATTGGGTATAGTTGAGCCTATTTTAGTTCAATGTTCTAGCCAAGGGCAGAACTGAATAAGGCTTTTCAAGGTGATTATTTCAAATAATTATGGAAAATAGCCCTTTAACTAATTAATCAAATAATCTAACTCTTGGAATTTAAACACTACATAGACCCAAGAATAGGATTGCCAGATTTAGCAAATAAAATTAAGCCTGTCCTACACAATATTTGAGATATTCTTAAACTCAAAATAGTATTTGTGGTTTATCTGAAATTCACATTTGACTAGGCATCCTGTATTTTACCTAGCAACTCTAACCAACAAATATTTGGTTTCATGAAAATTGCTAGAATAGAACATAATGGAGGGGATGGGTCAAAGCCTTCTCTTGACCATCCTGGACAGAGGTGGCCCAAAATTGATCTCAGGCTATTTCTGATGAGATGGTACATTTTTTTTCTGTCTGTGCCAGTCCTCAGAGTCTGCCATAAACAGTCATATCAGATGCACTTAGAATAGGAAGCAGTCAAGTGGCAACCCTCAAAAATGTATCTTGGAGCAGAGGAAGGATAAAGAGATTGAGAAGTGATTATTAAGGAGTAGAGGGTTTTTTTTGTTTGTTTATTATTATTATTATTGGAATAATGAAAATTCTCTAATATTGAGTGAAGTGATAAATGCACAACTATGTGATTATACCAAATACCATTGAGTGTACACTTTGGATGGATTGTCTGATTTATGAATATGTATCAATAAAATCCATTTTTAAAAATGTATCTCGGCCCCCAAGAAGGCATAAGAAATCGGGTGGTCAGAAATGGAGCGGGGGGGGGGGGACGGACGGGGACGGATGTGGCTCAAATGGTTGGGCGTCCGTCTCCTATATGGAGGGACCCGGATTCAATACCCGGACCTCCTGGTAAAAAAAAAAAAAAAAGAAAAGAAATGGAGCGGGGGTGTGCCATTTTGTTACCTTTGACTTAGTCCCAAAACATGCCATGTTGTTGACATCTCTGAGCAGGAGAAACTTAGGTCTGGGGTTTCATATTTATCATTCAACTGCGACCCTTCCACCAACTTCTCCTCTTCTGTAAACGAGGAGGAATAGTATAATGAACCCCATGTTCCCATCAGCCAACCTCAATGATGATCAATTCAGGGCTGCTCTTGTTTCATCTATACTCCTATTCTTTATCCTTTCTCAGTTATTTTGCAGCAAAATCCAGACACCATTTAATTTCATCTCTAAATATTTCAGTATGTATTTCTAACATACAACTACTCTTTTAAACCTAAACTTTTATGTTTTAAACTTAACTGCAATAGCCTCATCACTCACACTCCAAAATCAACAATATTTCCAAAAAGGACATTTTAAATAAATCTTCTCATTTTAACAGAGATGCTCTCTTAGGATTTCGGCCAACAAAAACCTTTCTGGTATTAATTAAACAATTGGACAAGTTTAAATACCATTCTGGTATCATTTCAGAGGAAGTAAGTTCAGGCACTCTAGTACGCTATTAGAATGGCTTACCATTTTCAAAAGAAATATTAATATCGTTCATTCATTCATTATTGATCCAACAGATGTTGCTTGAATACCCATAATGCTAAACCCAGAAAACCAAGATAAATAAGATCTAATTCTTGCCCTTGAGGCACTGTGGAACAAACAGGTTTACGTATAGTTCAAAATAGAAGGAATTAGGCACAAATAAGAGTTCTAAGGTAGAATCAGCAATCGAAAAGAATTTTAAGGGATGTGTGACACTTCTGAGGTGGGCAGCAGAGGGCTTTTCACAGGAGACATCAACATGAAAAAGGGCATAGAGAAGACAAAAATCTCCTAAATGACTCATTCTTCAAGGGCAAAGCCCATGCCTCTGACTTCTTCTCAAATCTCCTGCCTGGCCCGCCAGCCCCTAGCCCAGGGCCTGACCCACAGTGGCTATTCAATTAACACTTATTGAAAAAATGAATGTAAAAGCCGCTTTTTGCTCAAGCACTGATGAATATGAATTCTCAGCCAGTCCTAAAACAACTGCTTTCTAATGTATTGTTTTCATACACGGAGATTATGACATAGAATCCCTACACTTCCCTTCGTTAACTCAGGAAGAGGTATGCGGTGAATTGTTTTACAATGAGGGGCATTGTGCTCAACATTTTGGGAGTGACGCTGTTTCCCTTATGCTCTGGTTTCTTTCATATGCTTAAGCAGTTCATTGGTGGCTTTATGCTACGCTCCTTCATTAGTTTAAAACATGATCAATCCATCTACAATTCCCCAATTACCATGATCTACCCACCGGCCTTCTAATGAACAGATAGGAAATTTATTTCACTGACCGTTTTCTCTGAAAATAAAAGCCAGAGTGAAGCTTTGCTAACCACATGATTGAAATTTATTGCTACTGAAAGGACTTTTCTGCATCCAATGTGTGTGTGTGTGTGTGCGTGTGTGTGTGTGTTTATTGGAGCGGATTGGATCAAGCATTAAATTAAAAACACAAATAGCTCTTTGTAATCATTCTATGTACTACAGTGTCCTGAGTAAGATTTAATCCTATGTGTTCCAGAGGATAGAAGGTCTGCCTATTTGCCGGGTGACCAGCACTGTGGTCAACTTATATGGAGCTATTTTCCATATCATTTTGTTTATTTCCATTGGCCCGATTAGACCCTTTCAAAGGCTTAACTTAGTTTAGCTGCTGCAGACAGCTAGTTTACACCAAGTTGGCCTTGGCAAGACTTGAAAGCAAACAGTAAAGGTGTAAACAATCGTATATGATTATATGCTGCCAAATAATGTGCATCTGGGAAGACAAACAAAACTTATTAAACAGACAACGAAGAGCTGAGGTAAATATCAAATATGTTAACTCCACAGAATACAGGGCTGGAGCTTGTCAAAGCCTGATTAACTCAGTGCGGCTGGATTAAAATAAAAAGAGCCATTTAGACTTAAAAGCAAGGGATCCCCAATTTACAAAGTCTGGATTCTGTTCCTGTCTCCATCACTAATTCACCAAGTGACATTGATTATTACTTTGATTTTTGCTTGAGTTTTCCCATCAGTGGAAAGGGAATTCCAAGGCTGCTCCTAAGAGCAAAGCAGAATGTTGGCCATGTGCATTCCCTGAAGGGGAAAAAAAGAGAACCGTTGTCTGGTTCTCCCAACTTATCCTGCCATCTCCAAGACCTTGATGACCAAATAGGGTTGACCTAGGGAAAGATCCATGAGAAGGGTGATTCTCAAAGGTCAGGTTACCACCATGTCCGTCATGGCTGGCTTTGGCCCTGAAATGGGTAGAGAATTCCTTTTGACCCTTTCTCCTTCTGAATGCATATGGGGAGGGAAGCGAGAAGGGAGGGAGATCATGGCAGCCCCAAAATAAGCACTCATGTTGCACACTTTACTCTAGAACCAGGGGCACTGAGAACCCTACATGTTTGTGGTCACCTTCATGTCTTCTCAATAGAAGTTGCTTTAAAAGCAAAGTGTTAGGGAAGCAGATGTGGCTCAAGTGGTTAGGCATCCGTCTACCATATGGAAGGACCTGGGTTCGATCCCTGGGACCTCCTGGTAAAATAAAAATTAAAAAATTAAGCAAAGCATTGGGGGTGCAGATGTGGCTCAAATGGTTGGGCCTCTGTCACCCATATGGAGGGACCTGGGTTCGATCCCTGGGACCTCCCGGTAAAAATAAAAAAATTAAAGCTTTATCTAAAAGCAATGCATTGTCCAGTGAAAGAAGCCACATACAAAAAGACAACCATTGTATGATTCCTCTTATACGAAATGCCTAGAATGAGCAAATTCATAGAAAATAAAAGTAGATTAGAGGTGATCAGGGACCGGGGGGTGGGGGGTTGAGGCGGCAGAGATTGGGGAGTTCTTGCTTAATAGATACAGAGTTTCTGTTTAGGGTGGTGAAAAAGTTTTAGTAATAGAAGGTAGTGATGGTAGCACAACATTGTAAAAGTAATTAATGCCATTGAGCTGTACACTTAAAAATGGTTGAGGTAGAAAATTTTATGTTATGTATGTTATCACAATAAAAAAGATAAATAAATAAAATTCTATCTAGCTATCTATCTATCAAACCAAACAAAAGCGGGTTCCTTCATCCTGATACATCTTCAAAGGCAATTCCTGAGACACCAGAGTTTCAAAGAGAGTGATTTTATTGGTTGTGCAAGCAATGGAGCACAGTGACCTCACGGCCCAAAACTGCCTCTCCGATCTGCAGAAATTCTGATATTTTATAACATCAGGGTGCCAATGAATTATTGGGGGTGGAGCTGAACCAGGTTCCTTCATTAATAAACATTAAGGGGCTGAGCAGGATGGATGGGGGTGAGTGTAGCAGTGTGATATTGTTTATGAATTCCAAAAATAGATATTGGATTATGTTTGTGAACTGGTCTGTTCCTCTGGGCATATTAGATTGTATTAGATTCAGAGATTTCACTTTTACTTGATTAAATAATGATTAAGGCTTTGATTGGGCCACATCAGTAGGCCCCCAAGGGGGTGGGGACTCACAGAGAAAACTAAATGGCAGAGTAGTTAGTTGGAGTCTTAATGCTGGAGCCCTGGGAAGTAAATAGAGAAGCAGATAGGTGAGGAAAGACAGAAGGCCCCATTAGACACGGCAGAGGCCCCTGGAAGAGAGACGAGCCATTTGCCTGAGAGACTACAACTGACCTTGTGGAGAGACCAGAGTAGCTGAGCATGGAGAGTAATGAGCCCCAGGAGAGAGACGAGACTTATCCCAGCCTACTGCTGATATTGGAAGAAGCTGGGATCACAGAGCCTTAAGAGGAAGAGGAAGCCTGAACGCTTGCAGACGTTGGCAGCCATCTTGCTCCAACACATGGCAACAGACTTTGGTGAGGGAAGTAACTTACACTTTATGGCCTGGTAACTGTAAGGTTCTACCCCAAATAAATACCCTTTATAAAAGCCAACAGATTTCTGGTATTTTGCATCAGCACCCCTTTGGTTGACTAAGACAGCTGGGGTAGCATCCAGAGTCAGTCACCGGGATTTGGGATAGGGGCATACAGAACAAAGGTCAGTTACAAGGTCTTTCATATGGCTATGAAACAGAGGTGGTGGAGTGTTTACCATCACAATAGTAAGCATATACAAGGGTGAGCTTAATTCTAGAGTAACCATAAACTGGGGCGGGACCACTATAGCCAGCATCAGTAATTTCAGGTATTAACCTTTTGCTATTTTATAATATAAAGACATCTAGAAAATAATTTAGTAATCATAATTATTTGTTAATTCTTAACCCTTGGTTATAACTCCTTCCTCTCTGTTTACAAAATTCCCAATCTTGGGGATAACCTGGACATCAGATCTTTTCTGGCTTCTTCATGCTGAAAAGGGGTGTCAACATTATGGGGTAGAGAGGAAGGTGGTTATCATTTTGACCTCTGGGTTCCATGCTTGCCTGGCATGGGACTAATTCAGAGAATTTCTGAAAAATAAACTGAATATGTAAATTGGGAATTATAGATTTAAATAACCATATTACATTGGAAAAATGATTTTTTTTAAACAAATCAATCTTATTGGTACATATTAATAAAGCATACAATTCATCCAAAGTGTACAATCAAAGGCATTTAGTATAATCACATAGTTTTGCATTCATCACTTCAATCATTATTGAGCACTTTCCTTATTTCAATAATAACAATAAACAAAAAACAGACAAATAAACAAGATTCTTCACCTCTCAATCTGTGTTTCTCTTGCTGTGCATAGCTGCTATTCCTGGCTATTCTTGCACATTTATTTATTTATTAATCAGTTTTATTGAGATATATTCATATAACACATGATTTATCCAAAGTGTATAATCAATGGCTTTTAGTATAATCACAATGTTGTGCATTCATCACCACAAAAAATTTTAGAACCATTTCATTACTCCAAAAAGGAAAACTCCACACCATTTAGCATTCCTTCTCCAGCATTATATAACCACTAATCTAATTTCATCTTTTAAATTGATTTGTATTTACATTTTATATAAATAGTATCATACACTATGTTACACAATATATTTAGTTCATAGTAGCGCTATCATACAGTATTTGTCCTTTTGTGTCTGGCTTGCTTCACTCAATATAATGTCCTCTAGGTTCATCCATGTTGTCATATGCATTACATTTCTTCTTATACCTGCATAATATTCCATCATGTGAATATACCACAATTTGTTTATCCATTCATTGGTTGATGGACACCTACGTTGTTTCCAGCTTTTGGCAATTGTGAGTAACGCTGCTATGAACATTGGTGTGCAGATGTCTGTTCGTGTCACTGCTCTCAGTTCTTCTGGGTATATACCCAGTGGTGGTATTGCTGGGTCATGTGGCAAATCTATATTCAACTTCTTTAGGAACTGCCAAACAGTCCTCCACAGTGGCTTTACCATTCTATATTCCCACCAATAGTGAATAAGTGTTCCTATCTCTCCACATCCTTGGAGAAATGGTTTTTATAGCTTTTCGCTTACACTCTATGTGTGTGTGTGTGTGTGTGTGTGTTAGAGGTTCCCCCTTATAAGGTTTGCAGTGATTAACAGGTATAAGACCATGAACCAATATCCCTGTGACATAAATTGAAGAAAGGCAGCCTCCAGCCATAACCCACCTAACTGATTGAGCAAGCCATCACCTACGGCTAGGAGGCAGCCCATCCCCTCTCAAGAATGAACAAAGGAGCCATATAGCAGTGGAGCAGATAAGAGCCATCACCCCCTCCAGGCCCAGGCACCACCAACCCCTCCCACATTCCAAGGCCTCCTACCCACTCCCTGCTGGCCATTTGGCCCCACGCTGTACTCAGGTTTCCCCCCCTATTGATGTAGTGTTTAAGTCATATCCACCACCTTCCAGGGGTGGGCTGAAGTCTCTCTTCAGACCCCCTCCATTGGAAGAGCATCCCAATAAACTTTCTGCCTGCAATCATCAGTCTCTGTATCCCAGTGAGCACCATTTTTCTCTAACAGTATGAAAAGATATATCTGATTGCAGCTTACATTTCAAAAAGCAAATTTATTCCTGTTGGCTCCAATCACATTTAGATCTCCATTACTGTAAAGAGGCATGTCTGAGTCCTAGATGTTTAGAAAATCATTCAAGTGGCACCATCAATGTTGATTATTACACTTTTAAACCATTAACAATCAAAATGGGGACATTCTGTGGTCATACAGTTCTGTGCCTTTGTAGTACAAACCTTTACTCTCTGCATTAAAAGCAGATTAAGGAACAATTTGTTTCACAGCTGAAATTATGCTAATTTATTCAAATACAATGATTGACGCAGAAAGGTACTAAATGGTTTTGTCCTAAAGCTCTTAGGCAGGGGAAATGAGTAGGCTGCGCTTTAATACTTTTTTTTTTTTTTGAGGTACCAGGGGCTGGGATTGAATCCGGGATCTCATATGTGGGAAGCTGGTGTTCAACCTCTGAGCCACACTGGCTTCCCTGAGTTGGTTTTTATGTTTGTTTTTTGCTTGTTGTTTGTTTCCATTTTCCTTAGGAGGAACCAGGAAATAAACCTGGGACTCCCATGTGGGAGGCTGGTGCTCAACAGCTTGAGCCACATCAGCTCCAAATATACTCTGTTATGATTACATCTCTCAAATAGGTGTCTCTGTTGAGATGCTACTTGATAAAGTAGTTGACACTAGAGAGGAATATATCTCTTCAGCAGTAACCGAGAGTTAACAGTCATTACACAGTCACTGAGGATTGGATTTCAACTTTTAGAGCTAGTTCTAGCTAAACAAGACACAAAAGAGTTGGCCAAGGTTTAGGACATCATCTTGACAATGTAATGGTGTGGTATGGGATGGTCTGAGCGCAGCCTGCCTCCTTTCCCTGTGGCCCACAAATAAACCCTGTGCTTGAGTATGGGGTGTTTGTCTACCTCCTAGGATGGGATGAAAATTACGGGCTGACCCCTTTCTCTGGAATGCCTGGAGGTAAAACCCATCCTAGTAGCTAGTGTGGCCTTCACCTTTTGCCTTAAGCATATGTAATCATTCCCTGGAGATAGCTTGGCCAGGTACATGCACTTTATGGCATGCAGCTCACCCCTGGTGCTATATCTGTTCCCAGAGAGGAGGGACGAGGGTCCCTCATGTACAGCACCCAAGAGAGAGGGGTGTGTGTAGACCATCTCTCTGCATTGGCTGTGAAGCAAGACTGGGTGGCAATGGGACACCGATACCTCCTAGTGAAGCTGATCTGCTCTCTCTTCTCTGGGTGACTACATGTTGTCCCATCCAGTGCCTGTGTGAGTCGGGTCTTTCTCGGCAACCCCGACACTTGCATTGCAGTGGGTTGACATCCTCTTGCTCTCCTCCATGTGGTAGGGCCCCTCCCCTGGAGGTGGTAACGGGGTCCAAATGATAAGGGTATAGCTAAAGGAAGGTGGGAAGCAGGAAAGACGAGAGAATAACTAGAGACAGCCCAATGTTAGCAGAAAGTTCTGGGTTCTGGTCTTCTAGGTTCTTGGCTATATCACTTAAAAGAATTTAAGGACCCGCCATAGGATAGGCAAAGAAGTGAAGAATTTATTAAGAAACAAGAAAAAAAAAAAATAGTACACACCCCAAACAGGGGTGCGGGCATGCTATACGGCCAGACGCACCCATGGGCCCTAGGCTAGGCCTCTTTAAGATATTTCCTCCTCCCCTTTCCTAATGTCCGGGAAAGGCCCCAGCTCTTTGTTGTTCTGATTGGTTGCCTTACAATCCCCACCTGTTAGTTCTCAGGGGACCAATGAGGAGGCCTTTCTGTTTGGAATTATCAAGGACCAATTATCAAGGCCTGTTTGGAGTTAACCAGGGCTTCCTCTTGAGCCCATTGTTTCTGAGGGGTTTTTCTGGCTTTGTTCTTAGTAGCAGTCTTTCCTCAGAGGGTTTCTGGGTGGGGTCTCACAGCCATGTTCTCTGCTAGGTCCCAGATGTGACTCAGCCTTCCCTCTTTCCCTTTACTAACCTGCCTCACCAAGGTAGCTTTATTCTCATCTTATAAAGGGGGGAGTGGCTGGAAGAAGAACTAGAGGTCCAAGTATATTATTTATCATAGTACCATAATATTCAAGTATCATATTATTTATAGTTACAAAGATAATTAACAGAAGATCTAATCATTATCATCTTATCACCAAGCACTAGAAAATGTGGGAGGAAGAGAGTAGATAAAGTAAACTAAAGCACCCTTTTTCTCACCAGAGTTAGTAGATAGTCTAAAGTTAAGTCAAAAAATTGAGAAATAAAGCATAAAATATAGAGCTGTGAAGGAAACCACCAGAAGAACTAAAAAGAGAAATCTTTCTTTTTCAAGCAGTAGCACTGAGAGTGGGAAGGGCTATGGTGAAAACTTTGATTTCATCAAGAGCTGCTCTGTTTGACTAATTGTAATGTGCATGCATTACCTGGATAAAAAATAGATTTAAAAGATGATGCTATTGTTATCGGATTTTGTCTAGGTTCTTGACTATGCTGCAGAAATGAATTTCAAAAGCACATCGGGTTAGTTAGGCCAGTAATTTATTAAGGTAGGGAGGGAGGAGAAATGGGAGAAAATAACAGATCATAGGTCCCAGGTAGAGAGGAAGGGGCTGAAGAGTGATAAAGAGGGCTGATTTACAGACTACAATTGCCCATTATAGATTATAAATGCCCAGGTTTTACTTGCATGTTGATCCATGGGGCAGGGGGGCATGGCGAGAGCCGGGAGCAGAAGGCAAGAGAGCGAGAGCAAGAAAGCAAGAGAGAGAGAGGGAGAGTGTTTGGGCCTTTGTGCTTGCTATTTTTTTTTTTTTCTTTTAAAAAATTTTATTGCACATAAACAATAAGTGTATAGGAAAAGTTGTGAACTTACAAAAATATACATAACATCATACTCACACATCACCCCACCACTACCACCTTGCATTGTTGTGAAACATTTGTTAGAAACTATGAAAGAGCATCGTCAAAACAGTACTACTAACTCTAGCCCATCTCTTACATTTGGTGTATTTTTACCCCCAACCCACTCAGTTAGTAACACCCTTTATTAGGATTATATATTTGTGATGGTTCATGAGAGAACGTTCTCATATTTGTTCTGTTAACCACAGTCCACCTTCCACCACAGGATTCCCCGTGTTATTCAGTCCCACGCCTCGTACAATCCATTCAATTCATCTCTCTTGCCTTCCAATGTGTGAGCTTTGTGAGTCAGCTCTGACCCATGTTTCGCTGTGCAGAATCTTAAAGAAACTTCCTCGCTGGTCCAGCCCTCGCGCACCCATGGTCCAAGCTGACATTTCCCCCAGCGAGGCTCTACTGCCTGTCCGGGAGTCCTTGTGCAGGACCTCCCCGCAGGTCCGGGAGGCGGGGGCGACCGTAGCGCCTGCAGACTAGCACGGGGCTCTGTGCTTGCTTTTTTTTTTTTTTTTTTAATTAATTAATTAATTAATTAAAAAAATATATATATGCATATATGTGTATTTGCTTACAAAAATGTTATTTATGTATATATATACATATATTGTGCTTGCTTTTTGAACCATTAATTATTCCAGCCCATTGCTGACACGGGAGGAGTTCCAGCTGTTTGCTGTTTTGATTGATTACCCCACCCATCAATCCCCCAGGAGGGTCCAATGATAGGGTCCCTGGAGAATATCCAGGGCTTCTCCTGGCTTCTGGAGGAAATCTTGTTCTGGTTGGGATTCTCGCAAGGGTCTTCCAGCAGCCATCTTGGGGGTATCAATATTCACGTGGACTTCTTGCCAGGTTCCAGATCCATCTATTGATTCCCTATTTTACTAGCCTGCTTCACTATCATGGTACAGAGATGCAGTCATACTGCTCTTTTTAGGCAAAAGTGAGCCATCTTCACAGGGTTATTTGGTGAGCTTTCAGAAAATAGAGTTATAGTTGTGTATGCTTATTTTGTGTTTCAAGGGCCTTAGAAATTATGTGGCCAAATTCAAACTAATAAGCAAAGAGAAATTTGAGAAGCAAGAATGAGGGAAAACAGACAGAAAGAAGTAAGTCCAAGATCACTTTCCTGAAGCCTTCAGTTGAGAAAATAGCATCCACGAGGATCTTACTGTTGCTGGATTTCTTCTAGGTTCTTGGCTTTGTTAAATAAATGAATTTAAGAACATGCTGGTTTAGTTAGGCCAGTAGTTCATTAAGGAAACAAGACAGGAGGATAGAAATGGGAGAAAATAACAGATTATGGGTCCCCGGTATACTTGCATGCTGGTCCAGGCAGAGAGAGGAAAAAGGGCAAAAAAGGGTAGAAAGAAAAAAGGGCGGATTTACAGACTACAAATCCCCACTACAGACTACAAGCCCCCAGGTCTACTTGCATGCTGGTTCAGGCTGGGAGAGAAAGGGGAAAAAGAAAAAAAGGGCTGATTTAACTTCTGTGCTTGCTAAATTTTTAAACCATTAATTACCCCTTCCCTTGTTAATGCTTTGAGGGAGGAGTCCCACCTGTTTACAGTTTTGATTGGTTACCCCACCCCATCAATTCTCCTGGGGGGCCCAATGGCAAGGCCCCTTGAGAATATCAGGGCATTTCCTTGATTCCGGATGAAATCCCGTTCCAAATGGGGAATTCTCACCAGGTTCTTCTAGCAGCCACCTTGTGAGGTGTCCATGGCCACGTGTTTCACGTCGTGATTTTCTGCCAGCTTCCATAATCATCTTTTTATTCTCAAAACTAGCCTGCCTCATTAGTACTCACCTGAGTAGCAGTTATATGTGGAGAAATGCATCCTACCTCCTCCATAGCCATCCCACTTCTCCATCCCTCCATCCCTCATATTGTTCTCATTCTCTCTTCTGCATACCTAGAAATTGTTTATTCAGCACTAAGAAATGTACCATTTTTCATTTCACTTCACTTTCCATCTGTATTAAATTTTTCTCAAACATGCAATATTATCTTCAATGGATAATTTATCAGCTTGCCTTCCATGCTGCTGCATTTAAGAAGGACGTGCCTTGTATATCCATTACGGGTAATGTGCCACACTGATGAAGGATGTTTGTGTGGGATGTTGTGGGAGGTGTGGGAGGTGGGAAACATGGGAATCCCTGTAATTTCTGTGTAATATCTAGGTAATCTAAGCACCTTTAAAAAAAAAAAAAAAAAATATATATATATATATATATATATATATAAAGAAGGACGTGCCTTCTGCACCGGGCATACAGAGTGATAATTGAAAAACAAACAAAAATCTCGGAGTCTGAGGGTCTTACCGTCAAATTAATGTTCCCCATTCTGAGTCAGTATACTGCCAGACAGGACCAAGATTACATCCCTCTTGGTCCAGCTGTTAGTTCAGTACAAATAAACACGGGTTGGAAGTGGGAGGCTTCTGCTTTGCTCTCTATTTTTCTTTCTAACTTGGAATTGCATTTTCCTTTCCATTCAAGAGCTATTAGGACTCTACCTGCTCATGTGAATAAGAGCCTTCCAAACATAAAGGCATCCTTCTAAGGGTTAGAGAATCATGTCAAGCATGGACGCACTTTATAAGGGCTGCCATGTCTCCAGTCACTGTCAAATGATCTCCTTTTGAATTAGCTGTCTTTCTCTCAGTCAACCTTTCTCACTCAAGCATTTACTTCCACCTCTGCCTTCATATCATCCTAGAACTGCATTCATTTGCAAAGGCACTGGCCTAGGGGGGAGAGAAGTAAGAGCCGGTGGTAGTGGTGGTGGTGGTGGTGGTGGGTGTGAGCCGCCCAGGTGGGGCCACCTGTCTCTCTCTTCCATCCCCAGAACCTCTAGGCAATGCAGACACTAAGCCCTCACAATGGATTCTGTGGCATTGAACTGTGTGGCAGTGACAGTTGTGGCTTCATTGAAGAAAACAAAACAGCTGGCCAGGCCTGGTGGGTATGCCCTTAATTTGTACACAGATAGCTTTGTAATTCACAGTGGGCTCTGGCCTGCAAAGACTGGAGCCAGACACACACAAAAAATGCCCTTCTATTGAAAACGTGGCTTCCTTCTCCCCATAGAAGTCAATGTCAAAATTTGCTTTTGTGAGGACCAAAGGGTTGAGCCCAACAGTTAAATAAGGGACCACACACACACAAAGGCAAAGTCTTCTTCAAGGCTGATTAGACTTTTTTCATGAATTCAGAATAATTTACTGCCTTCTTTTGGCTGGTCAGCGTATAGAACAAGTTAAAACGTATGGATAGGTTTTTTGGAAAAGCAATAGCATCTCTAGAAAGATAAATTCTTTATTTCCAAGTAAAAATTTAAGAACTTTTTTCTATTTGCAAAATCACCCTTGGGTCTATGTGAAACAAGGTTGATATAGGCAAAAGTGGATTCCTTTCTCCCAATGCACCTAAAGCCAATTCCTGAGAAACCAGCTGTTTCAAAGAGAGAAAGAGTTTATTTGGTCACACAAACAAAGGAGCCCAGTGACCTAATGGCTCCCAACTAGTATTTTATAACACCGGATACTAATGAATAATTGGGGTGGAGCTGGACATAGTTTCCTTCATTAATAGACATTAAGGGGCTGAACATGATGGAGTGGGTACCAAACCAGGCTGAGTCACAAAAGTTACCATCATTATCACAGATCAAGGTTCTGGGATAGGAAAGTACAGAGTAGAGGGCAGTCACAAGGTTTTTCCTACGGGTATTAAACAAGAGGGTGGAGTGGTTACCATCACAATAGTAAGCAAACACAAGGGTGAGAGTAATCTATAAACAAGAATAAGGTCAGTCTAGAATCACCATCACAATAGTAAGCATAAGCAAGGGTGAGCCTGAGTCTATGGTAACCATAAACAGGGTGAGACCTGTTTAGAATGACCATCACAACCGCAGGTCTAAACGAAATCCAGCCAGTTTCAGCCCTTTCAGATATTAATCTTTTGCTATTTTATAATAGAAAGGCATCTATATAATGATTTTGTAATTGAGGTAGGAGAATAGGGAACCTGGGGCATGTGGAGAATCAGGTATTTAGAAACCTGGGGCTGGTAGTCACTTATCTAGAAATCTGAGGCAGGTGGAGAGTCAGAGCCCACTAGTGCAGAAAGACCAGCTGCCGATAACAGGTTAAGAGATTTCCAGGGGGCGGATGTGGCTCAAATGGTTGGGCGTCCGTCTGCCATATGGAGGGACCTGGGTTCGATCCCCGGGAGTCTCCTGGTGAAATAAAAAATATATATATAGAAGGCACATGGGCTGTCAGGCTCTGTGTGCCGGTGAGCAGCCAGGCCCCGGGAGCCATGCAGCAAGATGATGACGTAACAGGAAAGAGACGCAGGGGAGAGACAAGACAAGACGCTCAGTAAGGTCTGAAAACCAGTAACCGAGGTGGTGCAGGTGGCAGAACACTTCTCTCCTACATCGGAGGTCTCAAAACAGCAAGTGGGGAAGGGGGGTGTTAAAGTGGATAAAGTAAATAAATAAATCTTTAAAAGGAAAAAAAAAAAGAGATTTCCAGAGAAAGATACCTGCTTGCAAGAGAAAGAAGCCTAAGGTTAAGCAAACAACAAACAATGGCTCAACTTATGCAGTAACCGGCTCCTTGCCCAAGAACTTATAAGAAGTCAACTATTAATAACAATCCCTCAAGGTAGCTCTCCACTTGCTCGCAGGCTTCCCGTGTGCTTCTCAGCACATGACCCACCCACTTGCTCCCACTTTCCTTCCTTTAACACTGTTCAATAATTTAACACTGTTCAATAAACCATCTTGTTACCCAGTTCGGTTGAACTCTTTCCTGTGATCAAACAAGAGCCCTCTCCATTAACATAATCATAGTTCTTTTTTTTTTTTTTTTTTAATTTTTTATTGATTTTTATTGTGAGTAAAAATCAAAATTCTCACAATACATACAAACATTTGCAAAATGATATATAAATATATATGCATATATGTGTATTTGCTTACAAAAATGTTATTTATATATATATATACATATATTTTAAGAGGTGCTTAGATTACCCAAAATATTACACGGAACGATCCTATACATAGTTCTTTGTTCATTCTTAATCCTCGGTTACAAGACGATAGCTTTCTAAGACTTTCTGAAATGAATGAGGCATGGGGTTGGTACACATAGCCGGGTGGAGGTGGGGGAAATGGCTAGCTTGGTTGTTAGCTCACATCTCTTCAATTTTAGGGCTTGAAAAACTGGTCTTGCTTATCATATAACTCTTCTTTTAGCATGTTATTCCCTCTAGTGGACATTCGTCACTTCTCGGCTACTGGGTGGCCATTCTTCCTTCCTAACAGTGCCTGGAGGTTCCTTCAGTAAATTTCTCCTTCCTCGTTCTCAGCCACGTGGCTTGGGAAGGATTGACCCCTACCTCTTGCTCCACGAGTGCCAGGGCTGGCCGATCCCTGAGGACAGAACCCAGACCTCAGGGACACTCCCACACCACTTGTGGCTGAAATAATGGGAATTTTGGTGAAGCAGGCCGCCTCCCTCCCCGGGAGCTGCTGCCTGGATCCGAGGACCCCCTCTGGGTGGTTTTCTCTTCCGGAAAGGATGGTCCACGGACCTGCCTCAGAGGAGGGAGTGTTTTCTAGAACCAATGGAGACTCAGCAACTGTGATCTGCACCCATTTTACAGACAGGCTGACTGAGGCTGGAGACCCATCCCAGGGAAGAAGCCATAGCGTCTGGACCCCACGCCAACTGGGCAGCCAGGGGTGAGAGAAGCAGGTGCATGTCAGGCTTGGTGGGGACAGAAAATCCATGTCCCATCCTGAGACGTCACAGATGTTGGCCCCTGCAGACAGGGCCCAAGGAAGGGAGCTGTGTCCAGTGGGCCTGGGTTCTGGGTCCTTCCGCTGGCCGTCCTCCCAAGAGTTGGAAGAGAAGGCTGCCACAGCAGTGGACGCAGCACACTCCCCTTTAAACCTGTAACACAGTCAGAGCCACTGAGATACCAGGAGCCACTTGAGGCCTTGGAAAAAGATAAACTTCCCCATTTTTCCACATATGCTACTAAAAAAGATACTTAATTTTCCTCTGGGAGGTGTGGAGAGAAAATGTGAGGTCTGGAGCTGCTGCAGCCGTTTTTCTACCACAAATAGAGAGACTGGAGCTGCCCATGAGGAAGATGGGAATGGGAAGGCAGTACAATGTGGTGTCTGGGGATAAAGTTGAGACAGAGAGGAACCAATCCCTTGGAATCCTTGACTGGACTGCTACAGCAAGCCTCCTCACCTACTGCCAGGGTCTACCTGTGGGCATTTCCATTAGGTAAACCAAGAAACCCACTTAATTGTTTAAGCCAGTCAAGTTGGGTTCTCTGCTGCTTATGATAAAATAGCCCTAAATGATATATCACTTCTTTAAAAAACCTTTTACAGCTCCCCAGTGTCTACAAAAACAAGTTTAAATTCCTTAGTTTAGCATTTGAAATTGTCCACCAGTGGAATGTAGCCAATTTTTAAAAATTCTAGTCAAACTAGTCTTAGTTCCCATTCTCTTGTCCCTTGTGCCTACTTATCCCTCTTTAAAAGTCACTGCTGGGGGTCGGATGTGGCTCAACTGGTTGGGCGTCTGTCTCCCATATGGAGGGACCCAGGTTCGATCCCCGGGACCTCCCGGTAAAAATAAATAAATAAATAAATAAAAAATAAAAGTCACTGCCCTTAAATTTTATATCTTCCCCGATATTTCCAAACCACACCTATCTCTCTTGAGCTCTATGTCCCCCAACATTCTCCTTCCAATTATTATTTAAAATTCTGTATTTTCTTTGCATTTTTCATTGACTGCCTTACACTGTTAATCATTTTAATGTTTATTTAGCTTCTCTTCTTAAAAGCAAGTAGGGGGAGCAATGTGGCTCAAGCGGTTGAGCTCTCGCCTCCCACATGGGAGGTCTCTGGTTCAATCCCTGGCCCCCGGTACCTCAAAAAAATAAAAAGCAAGTAGGACATCTTTCTGATCAATATTTATCTCACAGCATCCAGAACCATGCCTTACACATACACATATTAGGTATTAATAATACATTCTGTTGCGAATATTCTTGCTATCCTGATTTTGTGATAATCAGGGTAGGCTAAACATTCGCTATATTAGAAACCATGTGACGTGTGTGTCTACAGACTTAGTTTTTCTCCCTAGGTCTGGTTTTTAGAATGCTGGTGATAAACTAAGCCTGATTTATTATATGACCATCCTGTATGGGAAAAGCCTGTAACTTTGGGTATCTTTGGTCAACTTTAAGAGATATAGCAAGGGGATGGATGTGGCTCAGGTGGTTGGGTGTCCATCTCTCATGTGGAGTGACCTGTAAAAATTAAAAAAAGAAAAATATAGAAGGCATGTGGGGTAATCTAAGCACCTCTTAAAATATATATATATAAATAACATTTTTGTAAGCAAATGCACATATATGCATATATATTTATATATCATTTTACAAATATTGGTATGTATTGTGAAAAATTTGATTTTTACCCACAATAAAAAATAAATTAATTAAAAAAAAAAAAAAAAAAGAAGGCATGTGGGCCACCAGGCCCCGCGAGCCACGCAGTAAGATGATGACGAAGCAGGAGGGTGACACAAGGGAGAGCCAAGATGAGATGCACCGAAAAACCAGGAACTAAAGTGGCGCAGGCAGTAGGATGCTTCTCTCCCACATCGGAGATTCCAAGGATCGAATCCCAGTGAAGACAGGAGGAAATGGGCACAGAAATAGCAAAAACTGGGGGGGGGGCGGTTGGGGAGGTTAAAAATGGATAAAAGTAAATAAATAAATAAATAAATCCTTAAAAAATGTATAGGGGAGGAAGATATGGATTATAGTTAGTAGTAATACTTTGACAATGCTCTTTTCATGATTTGTTAACAAATGTTTCACAACAATGCATGGTGTTGGGGGGTGGGGTGGGAGCCCTGTATAGATGTTATGCATGTTTGTTTTTCAGATCACGATGTTTACTGAACACTTATAGTTTATGTATGTTCATGTATGAATAATATGCTTCAACAAATTGTTTTTTAAAAATAATACATTCTGGGTGATTGGTAAGAATAATGTTTTTTGATCAACAGTACCCCAAATGGTCATGTCTGGGTAGGGATAAGCTACCTAGACACATGGAAACAAAACCAATGGGGTCTGGCTAAATATTTCTCACTTGCGAATGCACTAAGGATACTCCACTGTAAGACAACAATCTACATGAAACACACTTGGTTAGTAGACTATTGCCTTACTCTTTTTTCCCCTCTTAATTTATTATTTGAAAAGTTCTGTTCATCAATATGCTAATTGCACTACATAATTGAACACCAATAAAATATAATTATTATATTTGAATACTTTTTCCATAACTTGCATTAATGATATAAGCACAGGTGATCTAATGTTAACAAAAATAGAATTTGTTACATTAGAATATCTCAAGATAATTCAAAGTTAATGTTTTCATTAACTATTCTATCATTAATATTTTGACTGTTATAATTTAAAGTTACCCTTCCAGTTTAATATGGAATATATCAGCACCATTCAGTTCTATCAAGATCTTCTTACTGATGTATCTTTCAAATTCCAGGCAGGATTACAATCGTCCTGTCATTGAATCCTGCCATTGTAAAATCTGAAAGCACTCCATCACCTAACTATTTTTTTTCTTTTTTTTTGAGGTACTAGGGTCGGGGATTGAACCTGGGACCCCATACATGGGAAGCAGGCAGTCAACCACCTGAGCTACATCCATTCCCATCACCTAACTCTTAATTCTTCTAATCACAGGTCTCATGAAGCCAAGTGAGGTCTACTTACTTGACTATTATATCTCTGTTATGAAAATGCATTGGAACTTGCTTAATTATGGGCAGATATCAAGAGGCTATATCATATAGCTCTGTGACTGAAGAGCTGCCTGTACTCAAATGAGTCTGCAAAGAAGGTGTGCAATTTGGCAGTCTCGATTTCCAGGTCCTGTAAAGCCTCTGAGTGATGACTGCCATTCATAGCCTGCAGAGCGGTGATGTGATACTTTGTCATTTCCAGCATCACTTCCAACCCACGCATACCTCCTGGCTTCATGGAATCTATTTACAGAGAGGCAAATGCCCATATTCTGCTTTACTCTCACTTAGGTTTATTGTGAGTCTTCAAAGCTTTATGACATTCTGGGGCAAATTTCCCTTGCATACCACTGTGACCCATATTACAGTGGAAACAGGCTGTTCTTAGCATTTCATAGCCTGAACATTTAATGGCCTCTGTGAGATGAAGGGAAAGCTTTAAGAAAAAAATCCAATTTGGCCTGCTCTGGCCACAGTTGCCTTAATTAGCCTTCAATTTTAATGTAATGAAAAGGAATAACCCTAAAAATGGCTGACCAGGAAAATTATAAGCTTTCAGGTACACTCTGTTACTGTAATTTTTCTGCTGTTAGAAAACGTGGTTAAGCCACTGATTTGCTCTCTATCTTGAGAACACAGACTAGAAGGAGAAAGGAAGGTACACATATAAATTTTTAACACAGCATTAAGATACATTATCTGTGTCCAGTCACCATCCTGGCATCTTATTCTTTCCAGAGAGCATTTTCTCTCTGTGCTGGTTTCTCTCTCTCTTTGCTGTGAACCTTACAATTTTGTGAAACATAAATATGTAATATTGGGCTTGATTTGGTCCACACTTTCTTACAAAGCTTCATTGTCTATGTTGGCATCCCTTTGGAGCAATCTTTAAGCAAAGAGGCATTTAGAACATCAGATATAATAAGACATTTTCTCCTAAGTGTGGGCTTTATTTTTCTGAGTAAATAGATACTTCAATAGCAGCCAAGTCCCCATTTGGTGTATCTGAGTAGGAGTTTGATATTTGCACTGAGAAATATTGAATTCCTAGAACATCAAAAGGTGATTCAAGAATTTTCTTACAAGTCAATAAGACTTTAAATTAATTATTTGCATATTCATGCATATATTCATGCAAATTATTTGCATAAGCAAATATATTTCTCTAAGTTCTCTCAAAGTCTTGTGATATACAAGAAATGCAGGTGATCCAGTTTAAAAAGAATAGCTGAGACGTAGGCTCTCAAGGTAACGAACTACCCAGATCTTTAGCATTTGTGGATTTAGAATACTCACTTCCTTGATAGTCTCTGATAGGCAGTAATCTGCTAGTTGGTGGGCCTAGTCAGCCACTGGCATCCTCTCCCAAGGTAACTTTATTGCTCATATAGGACTTGGGCTATTGAGTAACTCTGGTGACATCTGTATGAAAATGGTGCTTCTTTATGAAAATGGCAACCTCTCCCCACCTCCTCCAACTTATCCCAATAATGCCAACTAATGCGGCAATGGAAATGGAGGGAAAGTGAAAAGCTTGAACAAAGGGCTGGTATTTATGACCAATCTCTCTTGAATATGAAGGCTGCTGTGGCAGTGTGGCCTCGGGCAAGCCTCTTCACCTATTTAAGTCTTGGTCTTACTTTCGTCCCCTCATCTCTCCATTTGTTCAACAAGCGTTTATAGATACCCACTATGTGTCAGGCTCTGGGTTAGGCCCTGGAGGTATAACTGAACTAAACAGACCAAATCCCTGCTCTCCTGGAGCTTATATTCTGATAGGGGGAAGGAAGACTGCCAATAAGACAGCCAATAATAACTGAATGTTTTTAGTCAATTCACTGGGACAACTCAAGGAACTTTGTTCTTGTTCTATGGACAAGACTTTATATTTAACTATATTAGAATAGGATTCTGCCTTTCAATTAACCTTCGTAAACTACTCCAAAGGGCTACTTGCAGAACTCGTTTAACCTCTTCAAACCTTTCCCTAGGGATAATACTTTCCCTAACCACCTCCTGAGTTAATGTAAGAATCACACTGGGAGGAGCAGTGGGAAAATGCCTGAAAATAGAGTGCTGATATCCAAAAACAGAAGGCTGATAATGCTGGCACTGATGAAGAAGCAGTGATACTAGTGACAATAAATGAAGAAGCAAGCGAGGAAATGTAGAGCTATTTCTCCCGGAGTTTCTTTACTGCTTCTGAAGGGGTCCAGATTCAACTGAACATGGCACCCTTGACAGTTACAGAGAATGCCTTATGCACTTGCCTAACCATGTACCCAAAACCCTGCTCCCATTTCCTTGTGGGAGACATCACCTCCGGAAATGGGTATTACAGGGCCAATTCATAGGAACCCCACCTCAGCCTGCACCTCCTCAGAAATTCTCATTCATTGTGGACTGTGAACATTGCATTCACCTCACGATCTTTGGCACCAGTGTTAATATGTAAAAAATATCAATGGTTGCCATTGGTTGAAAATGAACAGATCATTAGTGAAATAAACCTGTGCAAAGAATGTAACTTTCTCAATTCCCAATCTGTTTTGGATCGAAGACAAGAAAAGAACGTATTAGCAAAAGAAAAATTGGCCTCCATGTGAGAACAGTTGGCTTTCAAAAAATATATATTGTGAAGTATTCACAGAGTGGCAGGAAGCCAGGAAAGCACTCAGTGCGGTTTTCTATTCCACTCCCCACGTCTTGTTTGCAGAGTGTGTTTTCTGTCTTAAAGCACCATGCTCCCAGGTTGAGAAGCTTATCTGCACTTCAGAGTAGTCCTTCTTTCTAATTTCCGCGTGAGTAAGACAGTTAAATCTGAAAGAAGTAGAATTTCCATGGGAAGAACCGATAAGTAGACTAATAAAGGTTAAGCTAACAGAAACCTCTACCCTCCACCTTGTCCTGGTTAGGGATGACAGTCTGGTCCTAACCCAACGCAGCTGAAGTCTAATTGACTTTAATTCCCCAAGTGTGGGAGTGAGGCTGACAGAGAGACCAAGGATCAACACTCACGTTTACCGCTACAGAGCTTCTGTTATCGTTGTGAAATTAAAAAATTCCTTTCCACACAGAAAAGACGTATCTGTGTGACAAAGCAATGTCATGAACTGCCGATACAAGCAACAAGCACAGCTGAATTTCAAAAACATGTTTAGTGAAAGAAGTCAGACACAGAAGAGTATATACTGGATGATGCCATTTGTATGAAGTTCAAGAATAAGCAAAAGTAAGCCAGGAGGAGCAGATGTGGCTCAGGCTGTTGGGTACTCGCCTCCCATGTGGGAGGTCCTGGGTTCGGTTCCCGGTGCCTCCTGGAGAAGGTGAGCAAACAATGAACAGACAGATGAGAGAACCATCTGGGGGTGGGGGGGAGGGTAAATTTTAAAAAAAATCTTTTTAAAAAAGTAAGCTATGGAGAGTTTAGAACAGTGGTTATCTCTAGGAGGGGAGTATGACTGGAAAAGAGCATGAGGGAACTTTCTGGGGTAATGGAAATATCCTATATCTTGATCTGGGTGGTGGTTATACAGGTGTGTACACATATGTAAAAACTCATTGGGCTGTTACTTAAGATTTGTGCATTTTATTGCCTGTTTACTGAATATACATTGTATCTCATTATTTAAAAACGAAAACACAACAACTTGACAATCCCACTTTTTTTGGTATATACTCCCAAAGAACTGAAAACATTGACTAGAACAGATATTTGTACACCAGTGTTCACTGCAGCAGTATTCACAATAGGCAAAAGGTGGAAACAACCCAAGTGTCCATCAACAGATGGATAAACAAAATGTGGTATATACATGCAGTGGAATATTATTCGGCCGTGAAAAAGAACGAAGTTCTGATGCACACTACCACATGGATGAAACTTGAAGACATCATGTCAAGTGAAATAAGCCAGACACAGAAAGACAAATACTGTATATCTTGCTTACATGAAATTACTAGAAAAAGCAAATTTCATAGAGACAGATAGTGGATTGTAGGTTAACAGGGGTAGGGGGAAGACGGAGTTATTGCTTGGTGGGTGCAGAGTTTCTGTTTGAAGTGATAAAAAAGTTGGAGTAAAAGATTTTGGTGATGGTAGTACAATATTGGAAATGTGATTCATATGACTGAATTGTACATTTTAGAGTACAATTTGAGGTTAAAATGAGGAAAATTGAGTTGTATATAGATTACTACAATATAAAGTAATTTTTTTAAAAAAGAGCCTCACTTTTAGCAGCCACCTAAAGACACATTTATAACAATAATTTATATTTTAATAGATTTCTAATATTTGACAGTCTATAAGACTTCCATATGCTCTTTTTTGTTGTTGTTTTCTTTTTTCTTTTTAAACATTATTTGTATTTGCATGAGCTCTTTTGATTCTTGCAAATACGTTTGAGGGTAGTTGAGGACGTGTTAAAGATCAGAAGGATATCCCTCCCCTCCCTGCTTTCCCAGGTCTGGGACTCCAGTGTGCCTCAGTAGCAGTGCTCCCCAAGGGGCATGGCTGGCATTTGGGTAGGACGTATCTTCATTGTATCTTCATCTGTTAGGTGAATTGAAGAATATGTGCCACCCCTGGAGAACATCCCTCCTTGAAAATCAAAGGGTTGAGCAGAAACACCTTTACATATTTTTGGATGCCCCCAGGAGGGCACTACAGACCCTGTTTGAGATCCTTTGTGCTTATTGCATCTCCGAACAAGGGGGCTCAAGCCTCCCAATGCAGAGGAAGCTCATCACTGATGAGACGCACCTTTGTGAGGGCATTGATGCCGAACAGCAGCAACCCTCAAGTGTGAAGTGGAAGTCCTTAGTGGTACAGAAAGAGATGAAGATTCTACTGCTGAGGGACAATTGATAGGGTTAGTTACTCCCCAAAGATGAGGTGCAGGGCTGGGTCTTCTGGTTGAGCCACTGTTCCTGGGTTAGGCTTGAGGTTGACCACACATGTCGCTTCACCTCATCCATGGGCTCATCATTGCATGTCCATGAATGTGGAGTTGGGCTGGGGCTCGAGTTCAGATCTGTTCCCTGGAGGTCCAGGGCTCTAACCATGTGCCCCTCCTCTGATGCCTTATAAGGATCAAGTATGTGGTACTCCCTTCCATCCTGGAGCAAAGAACCCTAGCTTGGATCCCTACCTCCACCCCAACCCCCTCAGAAGTAGAGCTTCTGTTGTTGGTAGACTCTCTAGAAGGGTGTTCACAAGATAATAAAGTCAGAGTAGGTGCTTCAGGCCAGTTCTCCTGATTCAAATCTTGCTCTCATGACACCAGGGGTTGACCTCCAGGCCAAATCTGGCCCACTGCCTGCTTTTGTAGGGCCCACAAGCTCAAGGATTTTTTTTTTTTTTTTTTTTTTTTTTTTTGGTAGGTTGGAGATACCAAAATTGTATCTCTACTGGTTTTGTGACAGAGGGAAGGAGAAAATGTGATTTATGTAACTCCTCTTAGGGCCATATAAGTCTTTTAATATGGTTGGTGTTTATCAAAGCTTATCCATTGCATCTTTGCAATGTTCATTTATGCTGCACAATTTATGAGCTTATGATTCTTCTCAGACATACTAGTTCTGAATTTTTGAGGATATAAACAGTTCAGGTAGAAATTTCTGTTTTCAATTTCTTTGAGTATATACCTAGGAATGGAATTGCTGGATCACATGGTATTTCTATATTTAATTTTTTGAGAAACTGCCATACTGCTTTCCATAGTGGCTGCTGCAATATATATTTCCACCAACAAGGCATGAGGATTCCAATTTCTCCACATCCTCTCCAATATTTGTTAGTTTCCTTTAAAAAAAAAAAAATAGTCATCCTTGTGAGTGTCACGTGGCATCTCATTGTAGTTTTGATTTGCATTTGATGGCTACTGATGTTGAGCATCTTTTCATAAAATTATTGGCCTTTGGTGTATCTTCTTTGGAGAAATGTCTGTCAAGTCCTTTGCCCATTTTTTTACTTTTTTTTTTTTTGTCTTTTTGTTGTTGAGTTATAGGAGTTCTCTATATATTCTGGATATTAAAAGAATGTTTTAAAATGTTTAAATGGCTGCATTTTAAATGGTCATATAAGTACCTACATAAAGTATCCTCTACTTTGCCTCTTGGCCCCAAAAATTGAAAATATTTACTATTTGTCTCTTTACCTAAACATTTTCTTGACCCCTATACTACACTATGTTGTATCCCAGTTTCTAACCAGTAGAACTCTGACATGGCTTTTGAACAAAATCTCCCCAGTTCAGAGCAATTGTGACTTGTTTTTTACTGCAAGAACAGGACAACTTTATTAAACAGATCAACTTCATTAACCTATCTACCATGCCAATTAGGGAACAAGGAGAGTCAAATGAGGGTGTTGAGACAGTCACATATAAGGTCTCATCATTTTAAATCAAATAGTTGCATTAGATCAATCTCTCACTTGACCCCTTCCCTTGATGCCAGCTAATGCCAGCTCAATGTAGGAAAGCTGGTTGACATTAAGAAACCCACTCAAAAAACGACAGAAGAACATTAATGTAAAAATTTAGCAACTTGCTTGATTGATCAGATGTTGTCTTGGGGTTCTTAGGGCCACAGACCATTCATTCATCCATCAATAGACATGAGGATTCAGAGATAGAGGAAAGAAGAGTTCCCTTTCATGAGGAACTTCCTGAAAAGTAAACAGATGTTTACCCATCAGTTAGGGCAGGAACGGGAGAAGAGGTCCATGAGCTCGCTGGAATAGAGAGGGCAAAGCCCAATATAGTTCTTGAAGGATGAATTCTTTGCTCCCCTCCTATTGAAAGGTGGAGTCTTATTCTCCACACTTTGATTCTGGGCTGAACTTAGTGGCTTGCTTGACCAATAGAATGTGGTCAAAGTGGCATTCTGAAACTTCTGGGAATAAATTACAAGAAACATTGCAGCTTCTGCCTTGGTCTCTGGGAACACCGTCTCTCTGGGAGCCGAAGAACTCTGACTACCCTAAAACCACCATGTTGAAGAGACCACGTGTGGGCCCTCTGGACAACAGTCCCAGCTGAGCCCAGCCCTCCAGCCATCTCTGCTATCTTTCCCAAAGTGCCAGACACGTGAACAAAGCTGTCTTAGACATGCCAGACTTACCCAGCTGTCAGCTGAATATCACTGAATAGCATCAGTCGAAAACACATGGGACAGAAGAATGGGCCAGTAGAACCCTCCCCAAATTCCTGAGTTGAAAGGTTGTTAGATAAAAGAAAATTGTTGATCCTTTTGTGGTTCATAAGCATGATGAATGGGTATTCACACATTTATGTGAGATGTGTCTCCCTCAAACCTTGTTATGACACATTATCTGCCTAATGTGAAAAAAGAAAAAAGAAAATGGTTGCTATTTTTGCCACTAAGTTTTGAGGCAACTGTTATGTGTAGCAATAGATAACCAGATTTGAGTACAAGCAGTTTATTTGAGAGATGAATCTAGGAAGTACTGGTGGGAGAGTGGGTAATTGAGTCAGGGAAGGGGAGGAAACCAAAATAGTGTGCATTAGGCAGCAAATTACTACTACGGGCAACTGGAGTCAATTCCACTGGGAGATTCTGGGAGGTAATATAGAAAACACCTCAAAGCTATTCCTTCCTCTCCCATCCCCTTCCCACACATACCCATGGGTGAGGAAGATGGAGAATGCATCCTTTAATTCCCATCTGTCTTTGGCTCCCTGGGAGAATTAACTTCCTGGCAGTTATGGCCCACTGCTGGCAGCTAAGAGAAATCTCCCCAGTGAAGAGTAACAGGTGCTTGCAATAGGTAGCTGTGGGCATATCCTGGAACAGGGAGTGCTAAAGGATATAGGTAGGTGTAGCCGTTTGGCAGTTTGATGTAATTATGAATTCCAAGCATATATATATATATATATATTAGATTATGCTTGTAAACTGGTCTGCTAATCTGGGTATGATTAAGTTATGATTAGGGTGTTAACTGGACCATGTCAGTAGGGCGTTGAGCCCCACCCCTTGGTGGGTGGGGAAATCAAATATGAAAGGCAAGGCAAAAGACAGAGAGAGCAGTTCTGATGTTGGAGTTTTGATGCTGGAGCCGGGGAGGCGAACAGACAGAGGAGCTTGTTCGTGAAGAAAGAGAGAAGGCCCCAGGATAGAGACGAGCCATTCGTCTGAGAGTTTACAGCTGGCCTTGTGGAGAGAAGCAAAGCCTAGAGAGCCTCATAGTCTACAGCTGACCTTGTGGAAGAAACAGAGGTGCTAAACCCGGAAAGAAACGCAGCCCTGGGAAGAGAGGAACCCAAGTAAGCCTGAACCCTGGCAAACATTGGCAGCTGTCTTGCTCCAACACATGGCAATGGACTTTGGTGAGGGAAGAAACTTAAGCTTTATGGCCTGGTAACTGTGGACTTCTGCCCCAAATAAATACCCTTTATAAAGACCAACCTACTTATGGTATCAGCACCCCTTTGGCTGACTAATACAGTGGGACACTGACAACATTTGCTACAGACAGGCGAAGGAGGTAGAATTTTATTCTGAAGCTTATGGGAGCTGGAGGGAGTGGGGAATTGAAATATTTAATGCAGCAGAGTGATGTGTTCAGATTTGAATTATAAGCCACCCTGATGGTGGTTGAAGGATCCAAACACTACAGATAAGAAGTTGTGCCTATAGTCCAAGGGGGAAAATCATGATGGCATAAACAAGCGCAAAGGGGGTTAGGGGATGGATTCAAGATATATTTAGGAAATAGAATCTATAGCAGTTTTGCATTATTTATGAATTACAAAATTAGATATTGGATTATGTTTGTAAACTGGCCTGTTCCTCTGGACATATTAGATTGTATTGGATTCAGACATTACACTTTTACTTGATTAAATTATAATTAAGGCTTTGACTGGGCCACATCAGTAGGACGTTGAATCCCCGCTCACCAAACGACATGGCAAAGGAGTTAGTTGAAGTGTTGGATGCTGGAACCCCAGGAAGTAAAGACACGAGAACAAAGAGGAATAAGGATGGCGCCATAGACATGGCAAAAGCCTGGGGAAGAGAGAGAGTCTAATAGTCCACAGCTCACCTTGTGGAGAGAACAGAGCAGCTGAGCCCAGAGAGGAACAAGCCCCAGGAGAGAGATGAGACTTATCCCAGCCTACAGCTGATATTGGAAGAAGCTGGGACCATGGAGCCTTAAGAGGAAGAGGAAGCCTGAACCCTTGCAGATGTCAGCACCCGTCTTGCTCCAACATGTGGCAACAGACTTTGGTGAGGGAAGTAACATAGGCTTTATGGCCTGGTAACTGTAAGCTTCTACCCTAAATAAATACCCTTTATAAAAGCCAACAGTTCCTGGTATTTTACATCAGTACCCCTTTGGCTGACTAATACAGAATCCATAGGAAATACAAAAGGAAGGTATGGATAAATTTGAGGAACTTCAGAGACACTCAAGCAGAAATGTCCAGTAGGAGTCTAGATCTTTGGGCCTGGAATTCTAGCATTTGGGGCAGTAGATTCAGATTTGGGAGTCATCAAGGGTCAGGTGAAACAAAGAGAGAGGATGAAAAGTTGGCCAAGAAGAGAACCCTGGGAAAAGTGTTGTCACAAAGCCAATGCAGGAGAAAATTTCAAAGGAGAAAGAGTGATCAACAGGGTCTAACCTTAGGTGATGTGAGGTATTTCACTGGATCTGGTTCCATGGAGATTTTTTAGCCAATAGGAACAAAACCCACTTGAGCTAGCTTGGGGAGGATGGGTATTGTAAGGATCAAGTGGAATCTTGAGGAATCAAGTCACTGGAAGTACAGCCTGGCCTCAAGGGTACTAGAGTGTCATCATAAAGCTACTTTCTCTGGCTTTTTCAACCTCTCTTGGGCTGCATGGTTTCTTTTTTTTTTTTTTATTACCACCAAAGGCTGCATGGTTTCTTAATTGCTGCTTAGTCACACTGTTCTCCTCTATGAACACTGACTTCTCTGGAAGTCTCTTAGATCTTGCCAGTTTACAACTGGGGCTTTAACTGTGTATTTTATTTCATATTCTTGGGAGAAAATCTGACTGACTGTGAAATTTGGATCACCTGTCCACTATATCAGTTATCTATTGCTGTGTAACAAACTGTCCCAAAACTTAGTGGCTCAAAGCAACAGTGATTTATTATTTCCCATGGAGTACTAGCTGGGTATATTCTCTGCTGGTTTTGCCTCATTTCACTCATGCAGCTGCATTGAGCTGGAGTGTCAGCTGGGCTGGAAGGTCCAAGATGCCTCACTCACCTGTTTGGCAATTGGTATTGGCTGCTGACTGGTTCTCTCACATTCTCTTCCACATGAACTCTCTCCTTCCAGGTGGCTGAACAGATTCCCTTGCATGGCAATCTCAGGGCAGCGTTCCAAGAAAGCGATGGCCAAAGCTACAAAACCTCCTGAGGCCTAAGCTCCAAACCTTGTATGTAGTTTCTGCCACATTCTATTGGTCAATGCAAGTCATGAGGCCAGCCTAGATTTAAGTGGTGTGGAAATAGACGCCACCTCTCGATGGCAGGTGCTACAAAGAATATGTGGCCACATTTAAGCAACCATATCCAGCACGGTCTGATCAGTTGTTGGCTAGGGAATAGGGTCACCTGATATGATCCAGCTCTCTATACCTACTCTAGCTGAGTGTGGTAAAGGCATATACCAAGCAAAACATGTTACCATTTTACTTGAGTGATGGCAAGTGGCAGTGAGCTGAATGGTATGAGGTTTTTGAACCTATGGGTGCCAGTGAGAGTAAAGAGATCCTGGAAGAAGAGAGTTTGTGCTTTTTTTTTTGCTTTTTTAGTTTTTCCTTTTAAAAATATGAATGTGAGTGTACTGAGGGCCGAGAGCCAGTAGAAAGGAAGATGTTGAATTTAATAAAGAGGGGAAAGGCACAAGATCCCTTGGGGGTAGGGGCGGTGGCTGGGTCTCTGAGCACAAGAGAAGGATTAGGCTAAGACAGGAGAGACATCCACCACTGAGGCTTGGTGAAAGGAAAGAAGGAGGAGTATAATTGGCAATCATTTCAGATAGTGTGTAGGAGTTGTTAAGAGTCTGGAAATTAAAGGAGCCTCCATGTTTCCATGGGGTTTATAATGGACACACCTATTGAAAAAGAGAACGAGAAGGAGTGCTCAAAGTCTGAAGGGAAGAGGTGCAGGTTTAGTGTAGCTGTTCTGGGATCCACACCCACTGGGGTAGTCTGGGTAATCCCCCCCGCCCCTCGCAAAGATGGCCACATCCTTATCCCCCAAACCTGAGAACATGTTATCTTTCATGATAACAGGGATTTTTCAAATGTGATTAAATCAAAGAGCTTGAGATGGAAGATTATCCAGGATTATCTGGGTTGGCCCAATGTAATTACAAGTGTCTTTATAGGGGGAAGGTAAGGGGATCCACATGAGAGAAGATGATGTCACAACAGAAGCAGAGGGAGCAGAGTCAGAGAGAGAAGCTGCTATGCTGCTGTGTTGGGAGCCATCACTGGACTCTGCCAAGAGAGGTGCCAACAACCTAAGCGATAGCAACCAGTGGCTACATAGCACAACATGGCGCAGGCACAAAATCTGCTTTGTCACTTCCTTGTTCTTCTTCCTCCTTGCTCCTTTGTTCTCCGGTTCCCACCTCTACCTAGGTGATTGTAGCTCCTTTGTTCTCCGGTTCCCACCTCTACCTAGGTGATTGTAACAGCACGCAGGCGCAGGGCACGAGAGTAAAATCTGCCCCTACCCTAGCAACAGCACCCTCCAATCTTGGAGTGCCCCGACTCACTTCCCTTCTCCAAACAGCATATAAGCCCTGCTCCTTCAAATAAAATTTGCAGCTTGATCAGAATACTGTCTTGCTGTCATTCCTTGCGTCTCTTGTCCCACCATTCTTTCTCGGCAGGTTTCGGGTCCTCGTTGATGTCCTGCGGGCCGGGACACTGCTGGAATTAACGATGGAGAAAAGGGCCATGAATCAAGGAATGTAGACAGCCTCTTGTACCTGGAAGAGGCAAGGAACAGATTCTCTTCTGGAGCTTCCAGAAGGAACCAGCCCTGATTACACCTTGATTTTCAGCACAACGAAACTCATCTATCTGGCTTCTAGAACTATAAGAAAAATATTTGTATTGCTGTAAGCCACTAAGTTTGTGGTAATTCATTATAGCAGCAATAAGAAACTAATACATCTGCCTCCTTTACTGTAAAGGTGATAATGCATAAAAACTCTTAGCAAGGTATTTAGCTTATATTAAATGCTCTGCAAATATTAACTATTAATATGTCAGGGCCTGGGAATGAGAGTCGACCAGGGCAACATAGTTGCTTCTGCAGTGCTGGAGGTGGGGGAGGACGAAGACCATGACCTGTAGAGACAATGATGTTCCATGAAGTTTCAGGAGGTTGACCCCCCCAACCCCTATTTTCTCAGGGTTTTCCACAAGGAACCTCAGAGCCGGGACTTTCCTATACATTAGGTTGTTTTACACTGAGTTGTGACCCATTCGTGAGCCTTGAAATCAGCCTAGTGGGTCGCAATCAGCATTTGTAAAAAATGAAATGGAATTGAAAATACCTGAGTGCATCAAATATTGTCAGGTCAGGTATTATTACAAACGACTTTAGTTTCAAATATACAAGCCTGTGTATACTAGACACAGTATACTGTGTATACTCAACTATAATTCTTTTTTTTTTTTTTAAAGATTTATTTTATTTATTTCCTACCCTCCCCCCATCATTGTTTGCACTCGCTGTCTGCTCTCTGTCTGTTCGTAGTGTGCTCTCTGTGTCTGCTTGTCTTCTTCTTAGGAGGCACCAGGAACTGAACCTGGGACATCCCATGTGGGAAGGAGGTGCCCAATCACTTGAACCACATCTGCTCCCTGCTTGTTATATCTCTCCTTGTGTCTCCTCATTGTGTCAGCCCGTTGTATCAGATTGCTGTCTCACTTGTCTTCTTTAAGAGGCACTGGGGAGTGGGGCATATGGGAATCCCTATATTTTTTGTGTAACTTTTGTATAATCTAAGTATCTTTAAAAAATTTTTTTAAATATGTAAAAAAAGGGGGGGCACTGTGAACCGAACCCAGGACCTCCCATGTGGTAGGCAGGTACCCAACTGCTTGAGCCACATCTGCTTCCCTTGTCAGCTCACCAAGCCAGCCCACCACGTCAGCTTGCTGTCTTGCTTGTCTTCTTTAGGAGGCACCGGGAACAAAACCTGGGACCTCCCCCATGTGGTAGGTGGGTGCCCAACTGCTTAAGCCACATCCACTTCCCAAAACTGTAATTCTTACTGTGGGCCTTGAACCAACAAAGTGTGAAAACACCAGTGTTTGGGAAACGAACTGGACAACCAACTTGCTCTCAAGTCTCCACAACGATGTGCTGTTCCTTCCTGGACAGGCAGCTTCTCCTCACAAAAGCTCAAGTTAAGAGATAATGCTGTGTGTATCAACACGTACAGACTCACTGTTTTTAAAAAAGGAGGAGGGAATTTGTGGAGAAAAAGATGTGCTTCCATCCTTTTCACTTTGATAAAGAGTCACTTGATCCCAAGGGCCGGGATGCCCACCTCTCTGCAGAATCAAATGAGCATCTGGTAAGGGCAACAGTTAGTGGCCCTACTGGGTTAGAAGACACAGAGCATTTTCACTACTCCAGCATGTCAACTGCCCCCCTGCAAGCCCATTGGGACGTGGGCTCAGTTCTCACATTCTGGTTAATTAACGCTAGGGCCTTAAACTGATCAACTAGACTCTTTTTATCTTGGCCTCTGTAGCAGTTTGGTATTATTTATTAATTCCAAAAATAGATATTGGATTGTTTGTAAACTGGTTTATTCCTCTGGGCATATTAGATTGTATTGGATTCAGAGGTTTCACTTTAACTTGATTAAATTATAATTAAGGCTTTGTAGGATGTTGAGTCCCCACCCCCTTGATGGGCAGGGACTCACAGAGAAAACCACATGGCAGAGTAGATAGTGGAGTTTTGATATTGGAGCTCAGGGAAGTAAACACACAGAGAAGCAGATACGTGAGGAAAAAGAGAAGGCTCCATTAGACACAGCAGAGGCCCCAGGAATAGAGACGAGCATTTGCCTGAGAGTTTACAGCTCACCTTGTGGAGAGAGCAGAGCAGCTGAGCCAGGAGAGAATTGAGACCTGGGGAGAGAGACAAGGCCTAGAGAGTCTGATAGTCTACAGCTGACATTGTGGAGAGACCAGAGCAGCTGAATTTCCAGAGAGAAAAGAGCCCCGGGAGAGAGACGAGACTTATCCCAGCCTACAGCTGATATTGGAAGAAGCTGGGACCACGGAGCCTTAAGAGGAAGAGGAAGCCTGAACCCTCACAGACATCAGCAGCCATCTTGCTCCAACATGTGACAACAGACTTTGGTGAGGGAAGTAACTTAGACTTTATGGCCTGGTAACTGTAAGCTTCTACCTTAAATAAATACCCTTTATAAAAGCCAACAAATTCCTGGTATTTTGCATTAGCACCCCTTTGGCTGACTAATACAGCCTGATTTTGTCTTACTTTCAAACGGAGAGGTTGGACAAAGGGATCATTAAGGTCCTTGGGTCCTCTAAAATCCTATAACAGATCAAGTTGGTAGCAACTCTAATCCTTTTCCCTTTCCTTCCTTCCTTCCTTCCTTCCTTCCTTCCTTCCTTCCTTCCTTCCTTCCTTCCT